>JABVZY010000307.1:1844648-1878132 GCA_020883555.1 Drosophila nannoptera
TGCCTCTGCCTCGCTCTGAGTTAGCCTGCCTTGCAGCGAGAGCCTGGCTGCAAGCGCTCTAAAGCGCACGCGCATGCGGCCTCTCTCAGTTGCTCACTTTTTTACGCTTTCCAACAGCTGTAACAGGAAGCGTCAGCAAAAAAGCCTACTCTACAGGGCTCGTAATTTGATGAATCAGCTGTTCTGCAAAGCAACACCGTCATCCTACTCCCGCTATACCCTTACTGCTCGCTGCTTGCAAGACCGTAACTGGAAAGCCAGGCGACGTTGAATTCTATCCGCTGCCTGTCGCCGGCTTTGCCCGGCCGGTCCCGCTAGCTAACGGTGCTTCGTGGTACGCTTCCTTTAGGCCCCACGCACACACATGTATTACATTACACCCATAGCTATTGATTTTTTTTCTCCATTTTTTGGCCGCCTGTCTGTCCCATTGCTGACGCGTCTAGTGTTGAGCGTAATGTACATAAATTTATTCTTCACCAGGCACATTTTCTTTATCTATTTTCGTACTCCGCTTTCGGATTGCATGCTTGTACTCCCAGGAACTTTCACTGGGCTCTGATAAAATTATATATGGCGCATATAAATTCAAACTTGAGTGTGACTCGAGGGCTATGAAATCGATTCGACTATATAAGCAGAGACGAATTGCCCTGTGACTATTTCCGACTTCCTTGAAAGCGCATTCTCATTTTTCATTTTGGCGCAGAGCCCTTGTAATGGATTGATTTAAGTCCTATTAATGAATATACAAATTTGCATAAGAAATTAAATTTTTTCTGACTGTAATTCCATTAAATCAGACGTGTTTTGCACCCACAATCCCATGATATCATAATAATCCCCCAACAGTGCAACACCCTCTCGAGAAAAGCCATAAATTCACCCTCCTTTGGTCTGCGCGCTTACATACGCTTCACCCCTCGTCCCTGTGGCCTGTGGATATGCAATAAAAATCTGTCGCACATAAATCAAGCGATTTCGCGGAGATAAGATAAATAAGTTTATGAACCTCAACTATAAAGTGGGTTAAATGAAGCACAACAATTATATACTAATGTGTTGGCATATGCCAACTAATATGAGCACCCCTTTAGAGTATATATAATCAGGGGTAATAAATACGTACCTTGTCAACCGGCATTGATGGGCACGCTCTGCACAGATTCCAGAATGAGCCAATCATAGGGAAATGCTTTTATGGTTGTCGAACCCAATGATCAAAATATGAAGGGAATAAACTCGCGCGGGTTTACAGATTTATTATTATTATAATATTATCTTTTAATTGTTCGCGTTGTTAACTTTTGTAGGCGCAACAACCGCAACTAACACATACACAAAAACATACGCGTACCGCTCACTCACTCACACTTTCGACCTCTCTCGCTCTCTCTCTCTCTCTCTTTCGCTCCCTCACTCTCTATCGCACTCGCTCACTCGCTATACGCACACGCACCTGGTAAATGCGTTGCGAAGAAAGTGCGTTTGTGCTTGTCATAGACCAGCCAAGTTTTCGATTTTATTTGCTGTCTTCCTTTTTCAAATATAGCCCGTAGCTGTGAAAAGGAGAAGCAGGAAAATATTGTGGCGAAGTGTACGTTAGAAGAAGAAGTATTGCATGCCAGTAGGCGACGGCAAGTGCCGTTATAATGATGATCTCATACACACGCAAACAGACACAAACAATCACACACACACACATGCAGCCCTGTAAGCTCACACAACCTAACTCACACATTCGAATTGCCACACAATTGAGCCAATTAATGCATAATTTACAAAGTTCGCATGTGTGTGGATTGCTATCCCGGGTAACTCTAGCTTTTTGATATTTTGTTTTTTATTTCGCACACAGAAATAGCTGTGCTTAAACCGTCCCACCATACACCATTAGCCAGCAATCGATATCTATTTTTCATGGCAGCCGTGTGGTATGCAATACTCTTCTTTACGTTGCGCTTTTCTTGACTCTTTTTATGTTTGGTTTTGCTGCATTAATTTGCCGTTAAGGGGCAGTGAAGCGCAACATATGCCGTTTACATCAGTTGGCACTACAAATTTACTTAACACTGAACACACTTTTTTGCTTTCAATGCAACGTTTCTGTCGTTGCTACTACTGCTGCTGCTTGTGCTGCTTGTTCTACTGATGCGCTTAAATACTTATTTCGTTTTACCGCTAGCGTTTGCAACTCAACGACGTTACGTACACGACTGAACTGAAAGTGCGCTGCTAAGTACTGTCGTCTGTTTGCAGATAGCGGTAGAAACGCCGCCTATCCACCCAACTGAAGCCAAAGCGTCGGCGTTGGAGTTGACGCAGCGCTTGGAAATTGTGCAGCGCAACCGGGGGCAGCGTCTTGTCGGCAGCTGTTGTGACACTCACTGGAAAGCTAGATAGCACATATGTGAAACAGTCAGAGGCGTAGCCAACATAAGATTTTTACATAATATTAATTTTTATCACAAGTTTACTAGTACATCGGCATTGCAGAGAAGAAACCTCTTTGCAACAGCAGCTTAAAATTAACTTCTATTTTTAGCTATCTGGCAACTTTGATGATTTCTCGGTTATAACAGCTGACTATCGTAATGCTACTGCTATCGATATTTGCAGAATAATTATCGTGCGTATCCATATCAGCGGCACAACAAACTATGGAGCTGAACTGGGAAGTTGTGTTTTGCGTTGGATTAGCGGTAGTGATACATATTCTGATAATAATGTTTGTCATGGCTAAACGACCAAAGAGCATTGTCGGACGTCATGTTGTGATAACCGGCGGTTCCAAAGGTATCGGACTGTGCCTGGCGGTGGAATGCGCAATGAAAGGAGCCAATGTTACGGTCATAGCACGCGACGAGAAAATGTTGAGTAAGTGGGAAACCAGAAAAACAAGCTATCATGATTTCACTGTGCAGCAACTCTCACTCTTTATCTTTGTCAAATGTTGCATGTTATACAGGTGGCGCTGTGGCTCTAATGGAAGTCATACGCCAGCGACCGGACCAGAAATTCCAATATCGCAGTCTAGATATTAGCGGTGACTACGAAGAGGTGGCTAAGGTGCTTGGAGAACTGGAGGAAAGCACGGGAAATATTTATGCTCTAATCAACTGTGCCGGTATGGCTATTTGCGGTTTATTTGAGGAGGTAGCTGTCGAGGATGTTCACAAGCTTATGAACGTCAACTTCTTTGGTAGCTACAATTGCACACGCTATGTACTGCCCAAAATGAAAAAAGCCGGAGAGGGAATAATTGTGCTCACGTCTTCGCAAGCAGCCATGTTTGGTATCTATGGCTATGGTCCGTATTCCGCTAGCAAATACGCTTTGCGAGCCATGGCCGAAACGATAGCTATGGAGTCTCGTGTTCATGGCGTATCGGTAACACTGGCTCTGCCCTGCGACACAAATACACCTGGTTTTGAACAGGAGGAAAAATCCAAGCCACTCGAAACTAAAATAATTTCAGGTGGCGGTGGTCTTCTGGAGCCGGAGGTCATGGCCAAAGCCATACTCAAAGATGCATTGGTAAGCAATTATATACCATTTGTATTAATATAACCATCAAATCATCGATTGTTATTGCTTACAGCAAGGCAACTTTATATCCACAGTCGGTGTAGAAAGCTGGATAATTACCATGCTGGCAGGTGGATTGTTGCCGTGGGATGGCTTCTTTACGAATTTGTTTCATGCCTTAGTAATAGGACCACTACGTCTCTTCGGGTACGGGCTGCATAAATATTTCAATAGCGTCATAAGCAGGTGTGCCCGAGAGAATAATGCTCAGAAATCAAGAGCCAAGGAAGTTGGCAATGACTAAAATAAACTCTTAATTATTTGCTTACTGTATGTCTTAAACAAAACCCAATTAGGTTGCATTTAGTCATTTGGTCATACATCATTTTATCGCTGATTTAAATTTGTAATTATTACTTAATTTTCTGTTATGGCCTGTTAAGTGTAATAATCTTCTTATAAACCTACAAGATAAATGCTTAAAATTCCTTTTATGAACAAATACTAATGCAATGCAATATAACATTTGTAATATTAGAAATCGACCTAATTAAAATTACATTCAATGAAAATGCGGGAGACTTGCGATAAGATAAGATATATTTGAAAGTAAAGGCATTTATTTCTTTATAATGACGTGTTACACAAATGTTCGCTTGTACAGATAATTTTGAAAACCCGCGCCATATTTTCTGTATTGCGTAGCAATCATTCCATTCTATGGGCGCTTAGTGCACGCTAGGCAACTCTGGATTTTAAGATATCGATTGATTTCACCTATCGACTTGACTATCATCACTAATAATAAGAGTTCTGGCGATGTAAGGACGTGTTCTATATTGATTACAATAGAATTATTTTAATTTGTTTGTAGCAAGTAACAATGATATTATATATGACCACCGAAATGGCTATTTGTAAAGTGACAAGCTTGTGCAATAGACAACGTATGTGTCATGCGAAATTAAATTTGCTATCGTCAGCGGAGCAGTATTAGTGATGCCACAAGTGGTGTGCAAAAATTTAAATATTTGTAAATAGCTGAATATTGCGCATAAATAAAAAATAAATTAAGAGCAGGACGGCTAACAACAAAATGTATTATATTGAAAAGTTGTGCAATGTTATTTTGTTAATAATGCTATTGACGCAAATGCCACGACACCAGCTGAAAAACGGCTATCTACTCAGTTCAGTTAATGCCGCTGTTTTTGTAGATAAATACACTGGGTAATAGATATATATCTGTATTTACGTTTACAGATGTATTTAAATGAAAATCAATGCCAGCAAGTAAAAATATTTACTATTAATAAATTTTCTTATAATTTGTAAAATTGTTAGTGTTGCAATTAATACCTATTATAGGAATTGTATAAATAAACGGTCGGAAGTAGATGATACCGCGTATGACTGACTTACAAGTACCCTGGCCAATTAAATAGATAATTGTACATTTCTTCTCAAACCAAATGGCCTTGAATAAGTATGCACATATTTGAAAATAACAAATTTATGGTTTGATGAGTTTGAAATATGGATACTCCCGCTAGCAACTCTTCTAGAGTATTAGCGACTGCGAAACGGTCATAATGAAGCGGTCAATTGATTTGTCGGTCGTTCTGCTGCTCACTTGCCTTTCATTTATTTGTGTTGCCCTGTTCCTTTTGCAAACAATTATATAAGAACTAGAAGTTCTTGTTTGTATACATGTTTTGTAATTCAAGTTCGCTTTGGAAATATACATGTATGTATATGTATCAATATTAAAAGATGTGATTTACGACTCCATTTACGCCTCCGCCTGCGCCTTTACTTTATCATTTTGCACTCAGCGTAAAGTGTAACTCAAACAACAAAAGCAACATCGCCAGCAGCGATTGTCTTGCGTAGTTCATTCGTGATATACATTTTCTCAAACGTTTTATTGCGTTTTGAATGGCGCCAAATATATAATTATATATAGACATATTGACATATTGAAAACAGCGAAAAATGAGATGAAATATAGCTAAATTAAGGGGAATTTGTATATCTTTGTATATATATTGTACGAGGGAATCACTGAAAGTAAAGTACCCCACAAAAGTTGATATATTATATGACGAAACGCATAAAAAGGCAGTACTTTATGAGAATTGTCAGTTCAATAATAACATCTAGGAAAGATAAATAAATCAACGAGGAGAATAAGAAAACAAATAGTCAGAGAAAAACAAAACCTTTTGCATAAGAAAGATGCCGCAATTCTCACTTGTGAAATGCAATATAAGCATAAATAAATCCCGATCCAGTAGTGTATACAACTGTGTAAATGCGGTACAATTACCAACCTACTTTAATCTGGCAGTGACATTCATAACAAAGGGCATTTAGCTCTTAGTCTGAGCCAAGGAAAACTTTTGTCAATATTGGCCCATGTTAAATATAGATTGAATATATAATGGTCTCCCGCTTGCACATGTCTCAGCATATCTATATACTATAAGAGTCTTTAATGAATTCGCTATGCCAGCAGTTGGTCACGTATGGAATCTAAGTGGATCCCTATGCTCTATGAATGGCGGGGTATAACAAATACGATCAATGAGTAGAACAGTAATAAGACAATCGAGATGTGCAGTATATAAACAAATCTCGAATCTTGGATAATATGTTAAGTGTATTGGAATTGAATTAATTAAAAATCGCACTTAAAAAATTTTTTGAAAATGAGTATTCAATAGCATTCAGTGCTCACAGAGATAGCATCCATTAGGGTAACTGAGTTTCGTGAGGCCAAACACTCGCCAATTTCTTGTACTTATTTTTATCTAATCAATAGTTTCGGCAGCCGCTGCTGACGTAGATGTGACTATTATACAATGTATACATGGGTCCGGTCTGGGTGTTGTATAGATACTTGCTGTTAAAGACAAGAATGTGGTATTACCTTTATATTTGGCTTTTGTGATCTGCCTTGGGCTGACCATATCAGCGCTACTTGACGCAGTGTGTAAAGCTTATCTAGACAGCCCAGTTGTTGTGGACTGATTTGATGCTTTTGCGTTTGCTCGGCAAGATTCGCTGACACAACGCAGACTTGGAGCTGATATCACTGATGTTTGCCATATATAAATAGTGCGGCGAGAACACTTGTAGGCTGATTAACTATTTGGCCGAGTTCTTTTTTTTATTATTATTATTATTCAACTAAAGCAAACTCATTTCTTTGCAGTGAGCCGGACGAAACGGACACGTTTATCTACAGGAGAACGCGTATTATTAAATTTGCATGCAGTTGGAGTAGAAGATACAGGCGCACACATACACACAACTACACATAGACAGACACACTCACAGAGATGTCACAAAATCAATCATATTTCTGGCAGACGACCAGACATAATGTGTACCTAAAGCGATCCGCCAAATGGCACATGGCAATGGCCTTGATGGTAGTGCTTACGTTCTCTACCATATGTGCGGCCGAGTCGAATCCAGATGGGGACGAAAATGCTGCCATGATTGCCGATACACAGCAGGCAAGTGTTATTGATTACGATTCATTGATGAACTTAAAAACTAATCGAGTATGATATGTAGAATGCGGAAGAACAGTCGATAATTAGAATTCCAACGGAACCGGAGGGAATACAAGAAAGAATATTGGAGCCAAAACGGGATGCGAAGATCAAGGGCACTTTCATCGATGCGTTTACCGCATCGATCTCTGTTATATTATTAACCGAATTAGGCGATAAGACTTTCTTTATTGCTGCCATAATGGCAATGCGCCATCCTCGTTTGATCGTCTTTGGCGGCGCCATAGCCGCCCTGGCCCTCATGACGGTTCTCTCATGTGTATTTGGCATGGCAGCAAACTTTATACCTAAGGTATATTCCGTCAGTTATCTAAAACCTGATACATGTTTAACTACTTAAGACTTATCTTTCGACAGATTTATACGTATTATATATCTACTGCATTATTTTTAATATTTGGTTTAAAAATGTTGTACGATGGCTACAAAATGAAGCCAACTGATGCCCAAGAGGAGCTCGAGGAGGTTCAAAGTGATTTGCGTAAACGCGAGGATGAGGTAAGTGCTATCCAAACAGATCAAAGACCAATTGTAAAAATTCTTTCAGCTTTAGATCTAGTTTTTAGACGCAAATTGT
Source organism: Drosophila nannoptera (assembly GCA_020883555.1). Classification (NCBI taxonomy): domain Eukaryota; kingdom Metazoa; phylum Arthropoda; class Insecta; order Diptera; family Drosophilidae; genus Drosophila; species Drosophila nannoptera. The sequence continues at coordinate 1,852,338 of JABVZY010000307.1, forward strand.
TCTCTTTTTTAACCACCGCTTTGTTAACAATTGATAATAGTTTTACTTGCGCTTTCTGTATATAGCTATGCTTAATTGATTGTACATTAACTCCTCTAGGCAATTTACGTTTTTTATTTGTCAAACAATTAACCACAACGGCGATAATTGGAAAGAAAAGGAAAACAAAAGAAGGCGACGATCACTTCATTTGCTTGTTAGACACGTTTGCCTGCAAAAAGCTTAAGTTCTATTAGTAAAACATGTCTGTAATTTTAAGTCTTAACTCATTTGCTCTCGCTATCTCTCGCACACAAAAACAAAACAAACACTACGCAGTTTAAAAGCTAATTAAATGCGAAGTTCCCACGTTTTCTAATATAATTAAGGCTGCATTGCATGCTAACCGTGCGGCCTAATCAATTTAATTTATTAACTACTTTGAACTTGAAAATACCCAAAACTAACATTGAACTTGAAGTGAAGTGGCATCGAACTGCTGCTGAACTTGAAAGGCTGACATTGGCACACGCTATTAAGAGTGCTAAACAGGAAAAGTCGATTATCTACTATTAATCGATCGTTCACATTGTTATTACTCTAAGGCGCCCCTGACGTGCTTCTCTTGAACTATGGACAGATTATAAGTTCATAGATGTATATATTCAAAAATATAAATTTTTATTGTTTTTTCCCAACTATACACAAGCACACACACGCCTCTGTGACTAATAGCACGTCGAAGTGTGAAGAAGTTTAAAACCCCAATTAACCGAATATGTATTTAAAAAAAAAAGAAAAACGATCTGCTTTAATCTGGAAAAACCCGAATTTCAGTTTACTGAGAACTCTTGTCTGCGTTATTTTATACAAAACTAAGCTAATATCCAATTTAATTATTTTTTCTTTCAAAACCCACCAAAAACAAAAAAAATATATATACAAAATTGAACAATGTGCGTGTGTTATGCCCCGAATCGTTCTCTCGAAATGTTATCTGCCAAAAAAAAATCTATGCGGAAATACACGTTCAGCTAATACGCAAAGCCACAGGGAAATATGAGGATACTGAAGGAAAGCGAAAGAACAGCAACTCGGACAAGGAGGATGCCAGCGAGCAAGCGCTTATACATAAACGCGGACATGTGGCCGTGGTGAGCAAATCTGGTCCGGGCACTAGCTCTGAGATGCAGCATCGTCAGCGTAAACCCACCGTCAATCAGGTCAACAACAACAACAATAACAATACCACCAATAACTCAACTAATGTTAAGCAAACGAGCTGTGATAAAACTGGCAACGATGTGGAATACCATAACAGCGAGGCATTGCTAAAGGACAGTGGACGTGTGGTGGAGCAATTGAAAATGACAACGTTCCACACTAGTCCGGCGTACTCGGCATCGAGCCATGCCTCGTCAAGCCAAACCGAACAAACGCATTGTGATAGCCCCCGTAACAACAACAATAACAACAACAACAATAGTAGGAATGCTTCCGTTGAGCTCCAATCGGATCTAGAGGCGGCTGAGCCGCGTGCTCCATTAGCTGGACACGATAGCATGCATAGCTTGAATGAGAGCGGCGACGGCGAGGAGATCGCACTGAAAGCACGGGTTAGAGATCGAGCAACAATGTTAACAACTGTTGTTTCATCTACGTATCACCTGCTTTTTAAACAATCAACAGCAAAAAAAAAAACCCAAACTAAATTATATACACACACGCACACATACGTACACACTGGCATTGAGAGTTTTATCTTTTATTTTTTTCTCAAACATTTTGTTTTGGAGTGAATAACACATGCTATGTTGCAAACGGTTAACGGTATTTGTTATTTGATACTTGCTTTGTTTCATCTTCATCAATTTCGTACACTGTTGAAATGAGGTTATGTCATTGCCAAAACGTTCCACTTCACATACACCTACACATGCTCACACACACACACACGAATATAAATGCATGTGTTACTCTTTACTCCATTTCGTTCTGAAGTGATCGTTTGTGATAATTTCCTTTTAATATTAATGCAAACATAAATTTTTTCAAATTTCTTTTACTTCTTAATTGTGCAAGTATTTTCCTTATGATTGTTCCCTATTTTACTTATCCTTTGCATCCATTTGCTTCATCCAGCGACAAATCGCTCGTTAATACTACAAGCTTAATATTGTTTTCAATTTTAAAATTTACAGCTGGATCGTGATGTTAATGCTGCGTTGGTGCCCGATCCGGAGAGCGGTCGTTGTGGACGCAACAAGGGGCAACGCCGTGGCGCCACCTATTTTACCATGCGTATCTTCGCTCAGGCGTTTACTATGACTTTTCTTGCCGAATGGGGTGATCGTTCCCAATTGACAACTATCATTCTAGCTGCTAGCAAGGTGAGTGTTTCATTTCCAAACATTCCACATTGTTATTATTACAATATCGTATTGCAGGACGTGTACGGCGTGATTGTTGGCGGCATTCTCGGCCATTGCATTTGCACTGGCCTGGCTGTGATTGGCGGTCGTCTAGTGGCCTCCAAAATCTCGGTGCGCACTGTCACCATTGTGGGTGGCATTGTATTCATTGGCTTTGCAGTATACGCAGTGCTGATGCCACCAGATGATCTATAAATCCGACTCAAATAACCAATATTGAATGCGCACTTCTCCTGTTGTTTGTTAACTGTCCCACAAATTTCCCGTGAAAAGAAAATGAAGATATATGAATTTTAGCCGTAGTTTTCGAGGAGCAACAGGCACTATCTACTAGTATTTTTGTCAATGCTTTATATTTTGCACTTTAGAGAAAGATATATTGAGAGGATGAAGAGAGCGCCGCTAGCTAACCCAAAGTGCCTTCAGTGCTTTTTGCTTTAGCCATGACATAGTTTTGTTGCCAAACATGAAAATTGTAAACATATATATAGAAATTCTTCCGCCAGAACTCTAACCAATTTATTCATATTATTTTTTTTTCTCATTAAGTATTAAAGTTTGATTTTTTGTACATACGCGTGCTTGTTAATTAGATTGCCTAAGCTCCTCTTAAGTAGCTCATTTGAATTCCTAATTTATGTAGCGAAGATTACTTAAAAAAAAAAGTGTACGTAAATTTATTTACGCGATTTTTTTATAATGAAATTACTTAAAGAGCAACAGAAATTTTAAGAAATTTTATTTGAAGGCATTAAATATGCTCTTTGAGCGAAGAGTAATATGAATTGGTTTTATAAGTACTGTTAAAGAAAGTACAATTTTAACGCATATCCTATGAACATTATTATGTTCAGAATATAGTATTCGATCTTAAAGGGGACCGCAACAAGATTACTGACTTTTAGATGTGTTAATATAATTTATTTTACAAATGCAGTAAGCATTTCTTAGTTGCTCGCGCTTATTCGAGACAAAAATTTGGTGATAGATTATAAAGTAACAAGACTCACATACACACACACGCACACAGCACTGGCATATTCGACACGAGCCTTTCATGGGCGGGGCGTGGCTGGTTACTTCATTGTCTTGGGATCACGATAGATGCCCGTAAACAGAATAGCATCAGCCTTGCGATCGTAGATCAGAAAGACGAACGGATGATTGCAATTGAATGTGGTAGGATCCACTGGCCGGGCGGAACGGAAGCTAACCAAAACGGTAGCCGCTGCCGCAGTGCTGCCCTCCTCGTCCACCTTGATCTTGGCCATATGCTGAGCACCGCCAAATGTGATGTGCTCCTCGGTACTGAAATCATTAAAGCTGGCACTCGCCTCGAACATCTCCTTGACACCCATTTGGCGTAGGATCTGCGAATGAATTGAAGCCTTATAGACTCATGTGATATGGACATTTGAATGCACACTTACTGGCAGGAGTTCCAGGCGCTGTTCGAATTCAAATTTAGGCAATGACACAGTAATTTCGCGCACCGAGCCTTCCCGAAGCGCCGCTGCCAACGAATCGGCATTTAGCTTAGCCAAGACATTTTCCAGTGCATTATTTTGGAATGTTGGCAGTATAATGACCATGGATATATCAGAGTCTTCGTCAGTTTCGTCAGTTGATGTGCGATAGGGTAGCTTGAGCACATGGGCTCCTAGGCGCTCATCCGGATGCATCAAGAAGTTGCCCTTTTGGGTCATCATTGGCACAAAGGAAACCTTATCGCTAGAGGTGTGGAACAGCATCTGTTGGGTGGCGTTGGCATTGAAACGACTCGACCATTGCCCCTTAAAGTAAGCGGCATTGGCCAGCACCAGCTGAGTGCGTTCATCGATGTCACCAGCGGAAAGCATGTCTTTGATTTGATCGTGTGTAGTATTGGCAATCCATGAATTAATCTGCTGACGTGTCTCCTCCACATTGTTCTTAATATCCAGATGCTGAATTTCATCGTGGAGACGATCGCCAAAGCATTCGGCCACCTTCACCCCCTTATCGAAATACAAACGATCAGCGGAACTGAATTCCAAAGGCATTTCCTTGCTGCGCTGCTCTCGGAAAACCTTCTCCATGCGGTAAGCGCTGCGCACTTCTTCCTTGGACTTGGCCCAATCCAAGCGCAGTGCTTTGGTCAACTCCTGCTCAGTAGGGCCTGAGGCACCGAAATAAGCCAACAGCAAAGCATGGTAAGTACTATAGGGTGAGAAGAAGACATTCTCGTTGGGCGTCGCTTTCCGAATGGAATCCAGCATGGCCACCGAAAACTCCTGCTCACCGCGATACAGATCGGTACGCTTGGTCGACATACTGGGATCGGTCGGCGTGCTGCAAAACTCGGCATTAAGCAGCGCCGGCAACGCCAGCAGCATCAATGATAAACACGCCCACATTCTCTGCAATGATACGAGTTCACACAGTTTGAGATTCGTCACCTTCGCCGACAACACCCGTGCCGAATCTAACGTGAACTGAATTCATTGTGTTGGCCTTGTCGCGCGATATATTTGTTATATTGCTATACAATGATGGAATTAAAGGTTTGATAGTATGTGCGTAATTCGAAATGTGTGTGCATTGACACGAAATACCTATTTCACGTATAAAAACTTTTTATGACCCAGTGAGTGTACTGACAATAACAAATAACATTCTCTGTTCTTTATTTTACGATTTCTCATAAAAAACTCGATGGAATTTCTTCATATTCTCATTAATAATACTTAAATTACATGCAACGGCACAAGCAAATGTGCACTTACGATGGATGCTGTTACAATTAGAGTTATAGTCCGAGTCGGAGACATATAAAAAGATCACGGGAAAAACTTAAATGCACATCGGCTATTTAGTATTCGTCACGTATAAAGATCGTTTTCTGTGTGTGCTATAATTTATGCAAACGGTAAAAAACCGGCGAATAAATGCATCTCAGGCTTTCCAGGTCATTAAAATTACTTTGAGGTGATTCAGCGCAATGAGATGCTCCCAGAGCTGTCGCAGAAAATTTATCTTAAGCACAATTTTAGCCAATTGCAACATCTCGCTCTCAGGCTGACGGTGAAAAGTGAAAGTTGATCTGTCTGCACTCGGATTCGCAACAACAAAGCTGTCTATGCGGTTGCTGGCGTTTCTGTTGTTGCTGCATCCGACTGAGCATGAACAAGAGAGTGACTGTGTTTTGAACTGTGGCGTTCGCAGCTGACTGGTCGACGTCACAGTTGCGTGATTCCCGACGCAATGAAAACGTTAACAAAAAACCCAGATAACAACATAAAATTAGCATTTCGTAAAACCAGTTTAAAGTCCATACAGTGTACACTTTTAATATATATGCGTGATTCATAAATTTTTAAAATTTCAATGCTTACGCGGTCTTCATTGACCCTGTATTGGCGATTTTGTAATTGGTTTTATTTATTTTTTTTTTACTTTTGTCTCTCTTTGCACTCGTTCCCATTTGTGTTTGGCTTTCGCACACAAATCTCCAATACAGTTGCGCCTGCGCTGGCCATTCAGGCAAAAGCAAAAAGCTCGTAAGTAATCTACAGCAACAACTACAACCTGCCTATAGGGAATTTCCAAAGTTGACGCAAAACAGTGAACGTGCCTGAATAAATTTTTACCGGAAGGTAATTGCATTTCATTTCAAAACTGTAATATGTTTTAAGACAGTACCTATAGTCGGTTTAACCGCAATTTAAAAGTTGAAAATATACTTTGCTAATGAGTTATACAATGAAGAATATAAATATTCAGATAATTCTAATTCTGACCTTTTTATATTGTGATTAGTTCTTATATATGTATGTATCTTTGTATGCAAATATATTATTTCTATATACCGATAACGTATTGTTTGTGCGTGTCAACATCACTTATTTATTGGGACTCACAAGGCTCAGTAATATAAATAAACGTAATATAATTATGAAAAGCCATTGCAAAAATGCCTGATAATCATATATAATGAATCTCCAGCACAAATCCCGTCGTTATGGTGATCGAAGAAAAATTGCGAAAACAATAAATCACTTTTGACATTACCTCTACAGATAAACAAGTCTTATTCAGTTTAATAATCCGTAAGCACAACCTCCTGCAGTCGCGCGAACTCTTACACTGAGCGTCCGAGAAGCGCGGCTCAATTGTTGTGATAAATAAGATAGCCATTTAATCGACAGCAGTATTCGATACATAACATGGGCTCCAATCGATAAGGCTTTAAAAACCAATTTAAAGCTACTGGGTTAAAGCGGACAGACCATAATATTTTTGAAATTAAATAATTTCAATTTAAAAAGCAATTAGAGGAATTTACCGAACATTCCTGTTTATTAAATATTTCGAATATAAATATACCCATTGCTTAAAACACCGCTGCTATAATCTAATTCTATACGGAAATCTGTTTAAATGTTGATGGTAGTCCCAAAGCCGGTTTTTCGTATTACGTCTTATCGATGACTCGCAATGCAACACTGCAGCATTATGTTTATCAGCACTAATAGAAAAATTGTTTAAAACACTAATAAAACAAAAAAATCCGCAATATATAAAAAAAAAAACGATTTTTTTAAACAATTCAATACAATGAGTGCAGCCAACACAACAGCAGCATCACAGGATGCATGCTACATATCGCTACTCGGACTAGCGGAATACTTTCGTACCTCACAACCGCCAAACATAAAGAAATGCATCCAATGTTTACAGGCGCTCTTCACCTTTCAACCGCCTTCAAAAGTGAGTCCCAGTGAAAGTTAATATGGAATGCAATAAATTCTTTAAAACTGGAATTGTTTTAACCTTTCCAGGTGGAGGCGCGAACACACCTACAAATGGGTCAAGTGTTAATGGCATACACATGTAACATAGATTTGGCGCGGCGGCACTTAGAGCAGGCGTGGAATATCTCAGAGCCGCTAATGAATTTTGATGATGTCAAATTTGATACAGCATCACTTCTCGCACAACTGCATCTGCAATCGGAACAGAGCTCACACGCCAAAGCGATGCTGCGGCGAGCAGTGGAACTCTCACAGAACAATGTCTACTGGCATTGCAAGCTGCTGTTGCAGCTATCCCAGATTCATGCAAACGATCGTGAGTATTCGCTAGCTAGTGATTTGTTGGCTGTGGGTGCCGAATCGGCTGAAGAGGCAGGCGCTACATACCTGAAGGTGCTCTTTTTGTTATCACGCGCAATGATTCTTATGATTGAACGCAAGACAAACGACGTGCTGGCACTGCTCAATTCGGCTGGTCAGATCATCGACAATAATATACCTAATGCCCATCAAAAAGAGTATCTCAAAGTGTTCTTCTTGGTGCTACAAGTGTGCTATTATCTGGCCCTAGGCCAGGTCAAGACGGTGAAGCCCAGTTTAAAGCAGTTGCAGATGTCGATACAAACAATTATGGCACCTAACTGGCCCAGTGATGAGATCATCTTCGGTGGTAATCAGTTGGAGATGTTTGTGTGGCTGCCTAAAGAACAGCTGTATGTGCTCGTCTACCTAGTCACAGTCTCACATTCCATGATGGCCGGCTACATGGACAAGGCGCAAAAGTATACGGAAAAAGCGCTCACGCAAATTGAGAAACTGAAACAACAAGAGGACAAGTCCATATTATCCGTCTTCAAGGTAATTTTGCTAGAGCATATTGTCATGTGCCGAATGGTCATGGGAAATCGTGAACTTGCCATACGTGAAATAGCCGCTGCGCGGGATGTTTGCCTCGCCGTACCGCATCGCAATCTGCTCAAGCGTCATTCGGCGCAACTGCATTGCCTTATCGGTTTGTATTCAATGTCCACAAGCTTTTTTGAGCACGCGGAACGGCAGTTTCTGGTATGTGTTAACGAGACAAACGAACGGGATCTGAAGCTCTTCGCTAATCTCAACTTGGCCATTATATATCTACGAACGAAACGGGACGCGGACCTCAAGCAAATACTCGACGCAGTGTCCACGGAAAATACGCACACGTACAGCAGCCAGGCGCTAATGGGTGGTTTTTATTATGTCCAGGGATTACATGCCTTCCACAAAAATAGCTTCCACGAAGCAAAGTGAGTACCGAATGAGTTTCCATATTATTCGATATTGCCATCTAAATTATAAACTTCTTTTATCTATAGACGGTTTCTACGAGAAACTCTTAAGATGGCCAATGCGGAGGACTTGAATCGGCTTACAAGTTGCTCCCTGGTGTTACTCTCACATGTTTTTCTGAGCATAGGAAATTCTAAGGAGAGTATGAATATGGTGACGCCAGCCATGCAATTGGCGAGTAAAATACCTGATATACATGTGCAGCTTTGGGGCTCAGCAATACTGAAAGATTTACATCGCATGTCCAAGGATGTGCAGCACGAGAAAGAGGCGTATGCCAACCATGTGAAATACTCAGAGAACCTGATTGCCGATCAACGTAAGTGTGTCCAGAGTGCGCATCACGAGCTGGTCAATTGGTTTCACGGCGATCCGCCAGTAACCAGTTCGGCTCCACTTACTCAACCGGTGCCTGTCGCAACGACGGAAGCGTCCACATCAGCGCTTCAACAGCAGCAGCACCAACCGCAGCAGCCGCAACAGATACAACAAACGGCGCAGTTTGGACAGTACTACTAGATGACCAGATGACCAAGTGCATATATCGATTCATAGGCATTTTAATACCTACTGTTGTAAGCTAAAATTAAAGACTAAGGCAAAAAAAAACTGAAAAGCAATCGAACTATCGACTAGTTAAGTCTAAAGTTAATTCTAACGCGGTAATTAATGTAATGTGTATAGATGCAGTTTTGATAACCATCAGCATATGGACATTGATATCCATAAGACGTCGATGGCTTAGTCCAAGTGTAGCGGGAACAGCACAGCTGTAGCCTAAGTTTCTATAAAGAACCACATAAAGCTATGTACTAATATTCGGATCCTTATCCAGATTTGTCGGCCCGTGACAACTGTTGATCATCACAATAAGCTTAGAAATCATACCGTCTAACCCCATATCAATACTGACAAGAGTATATAATCTTATCACTTTCCAGCGTCATCTGTGGAATCATATTTATAGGCTGTTCCTAGTCTAGAGCAGATCGGTTGTATCCGACTCCTCATCGGCATCTTCTAGCGTCCCACTACCGTTTTCTTTGTTGCTTAGCAGTGTGAAGTGGACTAGGCGCTTATCATCCTGTTCGTGCATGGTCAGATGTGAGCGCATATCACTCATCGTTTTGAACTCCTCGCTGCATACCGGGCAAATATAAATCTTATCGCCTTGATGTGTACGCTGATGCATCTGGCAGTCTCCACGCTGGGTAAAGCTCTTGGAGCAGAAAGGACAAACGTAGGGCCGTTCGCCTGTGTGCGTTCGTCGATGATTCTTCAACACATTGAGAGCTGTGAAACGCATTGGGCATAGGTCACAAGCATAGGGCCGCTCGCCTGTGTGCTTTCGCTTGTGCTTGGCTAATGAACAGCTCGTTGTGAATTTGGAGGAGCAGACTTCACATTCGTACGGCTTCACCCCCGTATGGGTGCGTTCATGGGAGGTCAACTCCGCTTTGGTTACAAAGGAATGATTACAGAGTCCGCATTTAAACCGCTTTATGTCCGAGTGGCGCATTTTATGCTGGCGCAGATTAGCATTCTGCGTGAACCCCTTGCCACAAACATTGCACACGAAAGGCTTTTCGCCGGTATGGATTCGCATGTGATCACGCAGCGTAGACAGCATGGTGAAAACTAAAAAAACACAATGGATACATAGAACAATGTGACCTTGAATTGCGTGCTCCACTTACCCTTTTGGCATACATTGCACTGGTTGCGGAGATTGCGCTTGTGAGTCTGAACCATGTGTCTACCCAGTTGTTTCATAGATTCACAACGTAAGCCGCATTCCTGGCATATAAAAGCAGCATGCGTTGCCTGATGTTCGCGCAAATGGTCCAGCGAAACGAATACTCGCTCGCATTCATTGCACTTAAAGTTGCGATGGGTACAACTATTCTGCCGCCTATGTATAATCAGGGATTTCTCTAACGCAAATCCCGCATTGCAGCGATCACAGTGAAACTTCACCTTTAGCTCATCCGCATCGGTCGCAGTGGCTGTATTTAGATTACTAGACTTTGATTTCTTAGCTTCATCCTGTTCTTCTCTTTGATGTTGTGCAATTCGTTTCGACGTTGATTTCGATTCTTGCTGTGCCGCCTTATCGTCCTTTGCCAATTTTGGCAAAGAAAGCGTAGCTGATGAGACAGGCGCCCGCGCCGGCTCAGGTGATATATATGTGCCACCATTACCGTTACTGACAAGCCTATATTTATACTCTTTCTGTTTTTCTCCAGTTTCCACAGCTTGTTCAAGCAACTCGCCCGTATTCTTGTACACCATCTCCGTTTCGAATTTGATGTTGTCTTTTTCTACATGTAGGATTATATTGCCCCCGGTAGACTTGGACGGTTCCTCTTGTGTTTCCTGTTCTTCTGAAAATTCGTAGTCATATTCTTCTTCCTCTTGGCCCTCTTCCTCCAGTACAAGAGGTTCATTGCCCGTTGCATTTGGCTGGTACTCAATGGTGGTGTTTTGGCACGCATCTGCAGTAGTTATTCCATCTGTTTGTACTTCACTTGAAACTGTTGTCACACGATTAGTTTGCACTGAGCTATCGATGGTTGAAACGGCGGGTTTGATTGCAGATATATGTGACTCCGGCTCCTCGGGCAACGCATTGGGTACTAATTGTCTCAGCGTACGGTTGGAGCTTTCACATTTCAGCTTGAAGGAGTAGCAATGGTTTATTTGACTGATGCAGCTGAGGCATACCATGCCAGGGAGATTGTCCTCTCGACGCGGCTGTAAAATCGAACAGGATTTAAATCTGGGGCGTCAGCTCTGGCAATTACGTGACATACCTTTGTACTTGTGAATTCGCGTAGCATATCCACTAAGCAACCATCGTAAATTGAGAGAAATGGACCCGTGAGACTTAAACAAGTACGACATATCTTCTCCACATCCATTTTGTATCAAAAAGTTAAGAAAACGCCACAAACAACTGGACTAACTGTAGTTGCCAGACTGATTTAATTTGACTGTCACAATGAGATGCCACCTGACTTAAGAGTGTCGTTTGTCATGAATGTCATACAACATACAAATACATCCGACATTGGGATACTCAATTGCATACATATAACTTGAGATATATATCACAACCATTGAGCTTAATTAGAACACAATTGGATTTTAAATCGAATCTTTTTTGTTAGCTTGAAAATGCCAATAGACTTGCGGCGAACGTGTCGTTGCCATATGGGAACTTAACGAATGGTGTTGCCAATATATTGGGAACCATACAATAACATATACCCGGCTCGACTTCAATATTATGCGTAGTGATTAATGCGTAAATAAGTAATTATTATGAACGATATTAAGCGCTTAAAAGATCAGCAGCGCGACAAACATCCAGGTTTCGACGGCTACCTGGATTGCATGACTCGGGCCTTATTCACAGGCTTGGCATCGTTTTGTTTAGGTACGTAGATAATGTGCCAATAGTCCATATAATTGCATAATAATTCTTGTTTTAATAGGATTTGCAGGCACATATTTTGTTCAAAAGGCAGTTCAAACGAAAATACGATATCCAGCTAAATACAACGTGCTAATTTCCTCTATAGTTGCAACTGGTGTGTCATATAAAACCACAACAACTCGCACCAAGTCCTGTCAAGCTGCTTGGATGGCTTTCGAAGGCAAGCACTCGGCGCTCAAAGAAGAAACATACTAATTAACCAAACGCATAACCGAAAACATAGTTTAAGTCATGAACAAAGTGCTGCGAATACTACCTCGCTTAGCCCCCTTAGTGCAGTTACGTCAACCCATTATCAACATACCTGTTCGTTGTAAATACACACAGCATCAAGGAGTAAAGGGAATACGCAATCGCAAGAGCTTCTATGATGCTCAAATACGAGAAGGTCAAGAGCAAGAGGATCAATCGGATCAGGCAACGGCGAGTGCCACTGATCTATGCTTCCTGGATGATAGGTAGGTACAAGTAAAGCATGCAATGACTTGATGATGATGACTCTGTTGAACCCCAATACTCTTCTTAGAGCTTACGATGAAGTTGCCGGGGGTGCCATGCGCATTAACAGAGATGTGGCTACAGCCCAACATGTATTCATTTTGCAGCCATACGTCAAATGGTCAGCCAAACGCACAACGCCCAAGGATGTCACACCAGATGATCAACTGGCCGAAGCTGAGGCTTTAATACATTCGCTACCCAATTGGCAGGTGGCTCAAGTGCTTAAAGTGCCGCTTGAGAGTTTGGAGCGTAAGACCCTGTTTGGTCGCGGTAAATTGGCCGAGATTAAGCAACTGCTTACGGACATACGACAAGAGCGGCAGGTCAATTGCCTGTTTGTTAGCAAAGGTACCCTTTCTTTTACCCAAAAGCAATTCCTGGAATCAGAATTCCAGCTACCGGTATTGGATCGCTACTCGGTGGTCATTCAAATCCTGCGACTGCACGCGACCAGTGCGGAAGCACGTCTGCAAGTTGCCATGGCGGAGTTGCCCTATATATGGGCTCAGGCAAAGGATGCCAGCGTCACACAAACCCGCCGCCAAGGTTACTCGCTTACTGACCTTCAAAAAGAAATACTACGCACCAGGGAGCGCAAACTACGCGTGGAGTTAGAAAACGTGCGCCGACAGCGGCAGCTGCTGCGTCAGAGGCGCAAACAGTTGAACTATCCCATTGCAGCTGTTGTAGGCTACACGAATGCGGGCAAGACCTCGCTAATAAAGGCGTTAACTGTGGAGGATGCATTGCAGCCGCGTAATCAGCTCTTTGCCACACTAGATGTAACCGCGCATGCGGGACGCTTGCCCTGTAATTTGGAGCTCATTTATATGGACACAGTGGGCTTCATGTCAGATCTGCCGACGGGTTTGTTTGAGTGCTTTGTGGCCACCTTGGAGGATGCAATGCTAGCAGTGGGTTTTCGGTACTTCAATATTGTCCATAAACAGATCTTAAGTTCACTTCACTTTTTTAGGATATTATCATACATGTTCAGGATTTGTCGCATCCGTGTCACGAGGCGCAGCGCGCTCACGTTGAGTCCACACTGCGCTCTTTGGCCTTTAGCGTAGCCAAAGGCGATCCTAATGGCAGCCAATTGCCACCCGTCATCAATGTTTACAACAAATGTGATTTGATACCCGCAGACAAACTTGCAAATCATACTTCTACAGGTCATCTTATATCAGCACGCAGGCAAACAGGCCTGGAGCCCCTGTTGCAGGAAGTGGAGCAACAAATTCTGACGCATACTGGACGCCGTAAGCTTCAAGTGCGTGTGCCCAGTGGCGGTCCAGAAATGGCATGGCTCTACAAGAATGCCGCCGTTATGGACACGAAAGCAGATGAGCAGAATGCAGAGAAAATTCTCATGTCTGTGGTCATCACGGAACGCACTCTGGAGCAATTTAAACGCGAGTTTTGCTAGCTACAAACAACTTCCCTCCCTTTCTTCCTTTTCTTGCCCAATCCTAATAAAGGAGCAATCGACATATTTTGTTTTTAATTTTTTTTTTTTGTGAATGGTTTGCAAAGGCGCAACTGGCACCAATTTAATATATTTATAATTGCTGTTAATGTAGTGTATAAATTTGTGTATTTGTTGTATTGGTGTTCGGAGTCGGTACTATACATACGTTTAGTTAAAAAATTAGCTACAAAACAGTTATTCCTCAAAAATATATTGTTTTTTGTTTAAACAAAGAACAAAATATTTCACTATTTGTTGCTAGACGTTTTTGTGTGCTGAATTTACTCGCTTTCTTATTGCAGGAAATTCTTCCTTTGTTTATATGCATTATAAAAATATTGAGAATATATCAAACTATATGCTTATGTATATATGCCACATCTACAAGTTTCTAGGCTAGTGCAATTCAATTGGCACTTTTCAACGTAATGACATGAAGTGACTTCTGAAATTATAACCTTATAAGCTTTATAAGGCTTAAATAGGACATTATTGAAGGGACAAGAGAAGTGTACAAATAGGGTATTTAATCTCAATTCAAATTTTAAAATAAAAAAATCCCCTATTGGAAACTATATAACAAACAAACATAGGAGTTATTTTAGAATTGCAGGATGTGTTTATATAGATGAAAACCCGGCCATAATCGACTATTCAAAATTATATATATATTTATCATAACAAATTAATTGAAATAATTTAAAAACTCAACAAGCAGTTTGTGCAGATTGTAAGGAATGTTTAGCAGGCTAACTGAGGGCTTCAATAAAACGAACGTTAGGAACTAGTACATTGACTGAGGCTAAGAGTGTACATATGTGTATATGTGTATGTATGTTAACAAACGTCGTTGGGATCTCTAGCTATATCAAAACCCCTACCTCCTTCAACAACAACAGTATTTGTTGTATAAAGCATATCTCAAGTATGGCAACAAATTACAAATTAAAATCTGATAAATTAATTCTTAAATCAAAATCAACAATCACCCCCGTATACATATATGACTTATAATCCTTAACTTGAGACACATTCACATACACTCGCAGACGCGACGTCTGATCCATTCACCCCACACACTACGCCGCTGAACATAGGGCCGCGATCAGCCACAGTAGTAACTGCCATAGTGGCGCCACGACTACAAAAATAAAGAGTATGCATATGATGCGACAATTTTTGAGCACGCTGACAATGAATTCAATGAACTGTGAAATTGTACTATGATGCGGTGTCGAGGACATCCTTGCAAAAGCGGTTGAGGGACTGGCCAACCGCTTGCCGTTTGCCAGTTATAATTTTGCCATGTGCGATTGTGCCTGCTCATTGGCCGCCATCGAGTACTGGGCAAAAGGCATCAGCTGGCAATACTCTAGCAGCTGTAGCTCCAGCTGCCTTAGGCACTTCATTGGAGTAGCCGCAGCGATGGTCATCAGACCTGTTTCGCGCGATTTGTTTAGATAGCCAGACTGGATAAGTGCATAGATGGCTATATTGAGATTATCCAGTGCCAGGCAATAGGGATGTACGTGCCTTGCAGTCCCGCCTGGCTGCTGCAGCAGCTTCTCGACATGCTGTTGCACGCGCACCAACAGATCCTTCGAACTAAACTCGCCCGACATCTGCAAAGAGAATGGTTAAATTATATGCGGTTTGGCTCTATCCATTTACTCACCTCTCGTAACGTCACCACAAGCTGGTAGTAAAGGCAAAGAAATGGCGCTAGTGCTGCCAAGATGACCCTAGTGCATTCATTGTCCTTCACAATAACACGTCCAGTGATCTTATTCAATTCCAAAGCTTGCTCATCCAGCAACAACTGCAAATGTGTTTCAAATTCAGCAGCTTCGCGATTCGATTCGATGATAAACTCATGTTGGAACAGCGCATCCATGCTGCTCACATGATTGTGCAGCGACGCCAGTGACTCCTCGTACGTTCCTATGCTATCAACCTGCTGCTGACGCCGCTGCTCCTTTAACGCTGCGAGCAGCAGATAGGCGGGTCGCGCTAACCAGAACAAGCAGGGATTTATGTAGAGCTGCAGCGCCAACATGGGCACAGCCACAGCCATCGTTTGTGGACAGAGCGCGTGCGCCTTCAGCCGGCGGACATCGATCTGAGCAGCTAGTTGGTCGGCAGCTAGAGGTGTGAACTGCAGCTTGCCCAAGCGAAACTGCAAAATGTTGCCGTGTATTTCCACGGAGTCAATCACGTCCGCTTTGATAATGTTCGCGCTGGTGCTAACATGGGCGCCCAGCTGCTCGAACATGCTCTTCAGATGCAGTATGCCATTACATAACTCCTCCAGATTAACACTACTCTGTCCATAGAGCTTACTCGCATAGAACAGAGTAACTAAATTGAACGTGGTGATGACAATGCGTCGCTGCTGTTGATAAATAATCTCATTGGCCAGTTGCTTGACCAGCTCAATCTCTTGGCGATTTAGCTTCTGCAGAGAGCCACCCAATCCAGCGCGCTGAATGCGTTGTGTGCTATCATGGCCAAAGAATTCACGTGCCGAGATTGGCTCTCCGAAATCAAGAAACATTTTGCCAAACCGTTCGTCTATGATTTTCAGTGCCTTAAAGAACCCTTTTGTGGACTCCTTGGGCTTAGGTACGCCCAGCAATTCGTAAACAAATAACTGCTCTTCCAGAACACGTTCATAGGCCACACTAACGGGCACAATCATTACATCGGGTACCTCGCCAGTGAAATAGGGCAACAGCGCCATAGAGAGCAGACCCACTTTGGGCACAAGCGCCTTGAAATTACGAGATCGTGTGCCTTCTATAAAGAACTCCACGCCGATGTGATAGTGGGCTACCAGGGCGTACATATACTCGCGAAAGATGTCCCAATACAGCTCATCGTTCGAGAAGGATCGCCGCATAAAGAATGCGCCTGTCTTGCGGAGCATAGTGCCCATTCCGAACATGGACTGGAAATCTGCCAGAGACAAGGATGAGAATGATTAGGATTTAATAATAAATGGACCAATTTGCCACTCACCCATTCCTGCGGCAATGCCAGGTATCTCAATGTCGTAATAGTAGCAAATGTAGCTCATCAGTATAAAGTCCATGTAACTGCGATGGCTGGGCAGATAGAGCACGGGGCAACGACCCATATCTTTGCGCACATTTGCCATGCTTGCTGAGTTTACATAGAAGCCATCACAGATACGCTTTCCAATCGCTGTTATGGCAATGCCACACCAGCGAATTATGGCCATATTTCTATCCAAGCCGATCTCATCAATGATGGTACGTGCCTGCTGCTCCAGTTGCTTCAAGGGCTGTTTCGTCTCACGGGCATAGTGCTCCAGCAAGGATCGCATTTTATCACTGCGCAGTACATGTTGTTTAAGCTTCTGCGGATTAAGGTAGCGCTCAAATTCGTATGCCACCTGGGGCTTGAATTCTCTTGTCATAGATGCCTCTTTGCCGGGCTCAATAATGTTCTCAAATTGTTTCATATATGCCGCCGCCGCCGCCGCAGCCACCGCCGCCGATGCCGATGTCGATGATTCATTGCTAGAGGCGGCCTCAGACGTTACCTGACTTGCGGCTGACTTCATTTCCATGGAACCTCTGACTGCAATTTAAAAATGTGTGAAATGTGGATATAAAATAAAATTTTTTTTTTTTTTTATGTGCTCTAAATACGGTGTTAGCTAGAGCGACTATGTCTATCAAGTGACTCAACTGGCAATTTCACGCTTTGCCGGCCCACAGATGACAGTCAAGCCCTCCATCTATATAAGATTGCGTTTACGACGTCTTATCGGCCAGGTGGTTTCTTTCTTTTTATATTTTTTTTGTTTTTGTGATAGTCTCACCGGGTCGTGCCGACTTATAGGCAATTAGGTGACAGTCGTAGACGACTGCCACTTATCACAGTCAAGTTTCGGCCTATCACGTGTGAATGAGATAGCAATAAGAGATTGCGGTTGTTATTTATTCTAAGACCAAGTGGCAATATGCCCTAATATAATCCATGTAGCGTGCAAAGAGGGCAGATACGCAGACTATAGTAGTATAGCATAGTAAACAAAATGCAAACTATTAAAATAGAATACTTAAAGACCATATTTAGCGTGTATACATTTGGAAACGATAAGAGATTTTTGCAATCATAGCTTGAGAAGAAGAAGAGGAAGCCTGAAGCATTGGTGCGGATTCCTATATTCATTATTCAGTTGACTTAAGGCATAGTTAACTATTTGCACTAGGTCTGATAAGTCAAATACACAAAGCTTGCTTTTTGTTCCAGGTTTCGAAAATAACTGTTACAAGTGTATTCGCAGATTCTAAACTTCAGCTCCGGCAAAAACAACAACGCATAACTGTTTATTTGAGGCAGCTTACGAAACCACACGGAAACGTATAAGCGCCAATTGTTTTTTATTCGTTTTGAAATTAAAAAGTAAACAAAGACGAGCACACTCGCGAATTAACTGAATTGTAGTTAATCGTAAGCAGCACGCTTAAGTCGAGGGATTTTGCAAATCTATTTAAGTGCAGTATAGGTGCAGTTTCTTGAATGATAAATGAATCTAATATGCTATTGAAACACAGTTGCTGCGTTTCGCAGCTACACGCACACACATACATATGAAATAAATACGCTAGTTTACAAAGACGAAATGGTGGCCTGGTTTTGGCGTTACTGACTGTTGCTGCAATGCTTAAATGTAATTTTTCACAGTTCTTAATATTTAAATTAAACACATTTGCATTAAAATGACTCGACTTTCTATTTTGGAAGTCGTTTTATTTAAACATACGAAAATTCGATACAGGTACTGCGACAGTGGATTGGCGACGCTTTAGCAGCGCGACGGCAAGGCAACTACCACTCCACAGTTGCGGCGAACGAAGCGACGGGTCGATATTTATTTTTGTTGTTGTTGATGGTGGCGTGTTTCGTGTTGGCGAATGGTCCTACACGTAACGACCTGATATGTATGAGCATATGCATGACATGGTAGGTATAATAAGCCGTTATATTAATTTAGTAACTCTTGATATTTTCTGATTGTACTGGATTGATTCTTAATTTAAGTCCAATATACCTTGCAACTTGCCACTTTGCAACTTGAAATCGTTACGTTGCAGACCCCCCAATTTCAACGGTTGCGTTAGCATTTAAAATCACAGCTTTTCATTCAGGTTATTGCAGTGCTTTTAAGCATTTGTTGAAGTGGCAACGCCAGTAGCAGACCCGTCGATTGAAATCAGCTTGCTCATTACATATCTAATTGGATAACTGCTGACTTCGAAGTTTTGTAAAAAAAAAGAAAATAGATAACATATAAGTAAATGCGTTAAAATATGGCAGTTTGGAAGCTAATTCTTGAAGCGTTGCTCACGCTGGTGCACCTCGTAACCAACCGTTTCTTGGAGTTTGCACTGGGCTGGTATCTGGGTCCCCATAAAAGTGTCACAGCGCCATCGACGGTGGATCAACAAGTCATATTAACTAAAAGCGCCGTTGAGCTGGCAACAGCGGTACGCGCTGGCAAAATTAAGAGTTACGACATCGTAAAGGCATATATTGAACGAATCAAGATTGTAAATCGTGAAATCAACGCTGTTGTCGATGGACCGTTCATGGAAGCGCTAGACGAGGCGCTTGCTATCGATGAGAGACTAGCTGCTGGAAAATATACTGATGAGGAACTTCAATCGATGCCTTTTCTGGGCGTGCCGTTCACCACCAAGGACAGCACTGCAGTAGCTGGCAAATTACTCACTTTGGGCCTGTTGGCACGCAAGGATGTGAGGTCCAAGGAGGATGCGGAGTGTGTGCGTCTGATGAAACAGAGTGGAGCCATCATAATTGCCACGAGCAATGTACCGGAGGTTAATAAGTGGATGGAAACGCGAAATATGCTTATTGGCGGCACCAATAATCCCTACGACTTGAGGCGGTCAGTGGGCGGTTCCTCTGGCGGCGAAGGTGCTCTGATTGCTGCCTGTTGCACCGGCTTTGGTCTAGGCACCGATATTGGCGGATCTATACGCATTCCAGCCTTTAACTGCGGTATCTTTGGACACAAGCCCAGCGCCGGCGCCGTCAATATGGCCGGCTGTACCTTTCGCACTGGGAAAGAGAAAAATACCATGGTCATCGCAGGTCCTATGTCACGGTATGCGTGCGACTTGCGTCCCATTATGAAGGTTCTACTGGAGCCGTCCTTGCGTGATGTCTTACAGTTGGACAAGCCAGTAGATGTGAAAAGCTTGCAATACTTCTATATACCCAACATCGGAATGCGGCAGTGCAATCCCATCAATCAAGAGACGGAAAGTGTCATGTTCAATGTGCGTCGGCATCTGGAGCAGCTGACCGGTCAGGAGGTGCGTCGGGCCGAATTGCCGCAGGCACGGCTGACTGGGAAAATGTGGCGCTATTGGATGACCCAAGAGCCAGCCAACTTTAATCAGCTGCTGGGCAACGGTGTTAAGCTGAATCCGTTTGTGGAGCTGATAAAGAAACTGCTGGGCCAGAGCGATTATAGCATGGCTGCAATTTACTCGCTGCTGGACGGTATTCTGCCGAAGGAAAACGAGAAAATGGTGCGCGAAGCCACCAAAAAATGTAAAGCCGTGTTGAACGAGCTGCTGGGAGAGAACGGAGTGCTGATTTTCCATAGTTCGCCACGCACAGCCCCATTCCATTACTATCCATTGGTCAAGTTCATGGACTTCAGCTACTTCTGCTTGTTCAATGTTCTAGGCCTGCCGGCAACCCAGGTGCCCATGGGCTTGGATGCTAGCGGAATGCCTCTCGGTATCCAAGTGGTGGCAAATTCCAATAACGATCGCCTATGCCTGGCTGTGGCAGAGGAATTGGAGCGAACTTTCGGCGGTTGGGTACCGCCGTTTCCATTGAAGTCCTAAATGGTTCGGGACTTGTCTTACTTTGGGCAATACTCATCGAGGTGGTGGATATTCCTAAGACTGTTTTTTCAAGGTTTTCATTAAATAGCATGATTTAACGCCATTTTTTATTTGAATATTGCAGCGATGGCGACTGTAGTGTGGCCATATTTTCGATTTGACTGCACTAATCTGGTAGCGCTGACATCAATTTTTAACAGAGTGGCAACAACGGCGCAAGTTATGGGTTGCACTTTTCGCGTGTGTCGTCTGTGTGCGGGGCATTTTTTAAAACTTTCTCAAGAAGAACTTTCAAGAAAAATTGTGCGTGCAGTGTTGAATGAAATAAATAATGCTAAAAGCTCCCAGAAACAAACGCCGACGTAAGCAACAAATGAGGTGAGTACAAGCAGTTGATCCGAGCTAATTGAAACTTCTGTAGGAAGTTGGCGACAACCTGCGAACTTTGACCAAGCAGGTGATAAATGAACATTTATCCCCCCACAAGCAGAAACTCCTTGTTCACAATTAATTTCCAATGCTGGCACCCTTAACACACACCTACACACATTGACATGTTTTTGCTAATGTGCGTGCGACGCTCAACGCAGCCTAACCTCACATTTGTTCGGGCCATAAATTACGTGTACCAAGCATCTTCCGTTTGTCTCATTGGCTGCTGTTCGCCGTTTCTCTTGTATTTCGCTTCACCTATTGTCTTGTTGCTGACCAAGCGGTAAATATGTATGCCTTTTAATATTTCGCATTGCTCAAGTCCAAGTATTGTTGTTGCCGGTAGGACGGTGCTGCTGTGCACTGTAATTTGCTGGTATGTTTATTCCATGCCAATTGCTGCCTGCATGTGAGTGTGTGTATGTCCCGTTCTATTCGGCTATTTCTGCTTCTGAAATATTAACGACGCCCTTTTGCTGTTTTTGTCTTTGTGCATAACTTTTGTGTTTGGAGTGTTTTTGCCTGCATTTTATGTTTGCTTCCTACCCGACGGATCCCATACATTTGCATTTGCGTAGCGTGCGAATAATGCGTAGAAAGTAAATCATATTTATAGCTGGTTCATGGTGAAATTAGAGAAAAGCTGAATCACTACTTGAAGATTGTTCAACACTTATTTTGTTATATATATATTTTTTGGATTGAATGGAATGTCTGAGAGCACAGACGACAGACGTTTCCTTTCATCTGCCCTTGCCGCGGGGTCTCCAATGTAAAATTATGAAAATTGCCAAGCCGCGACGGACTTTGCGCGGCTTTGTGTGCGCGGGCCTTTGACAAATCCCAAATCCAGCTACTAAACAGTCATGTTTCATTGCCACCGTGTCCGCCAGGAACACATTTGCCTATGCGCCAAACAATACGAAAACGAACAGGGAAAAAACTAGCTGAAAGTTTTTCAATTTTTTTTTTTTTTTCTGCTAAACTGCTGGCGCTATTGGCTCGAACTGTTGTAAAAACGTCTACATTGTTGAAATTCCTTTTTGAAAATTGCCACGTGACACAAAGGCGTCTGGAGCACACATATATAGAGTGAACGCCTTTTATTAGCCCTGCAGAGAGCCGACCCCGGGCCGCACTGGCCCACACAATAGGCCCGAAAATGACGTTGCAACAATTAATGTGAACATTTTCGCAGTCGTCGTCGCCGTCGTGATTTATAACGTGCATAAAATTTGCGGTCCTGCCGAAGCACCTAGCCGGCAGAGGGGGTGGGGTACCAAAAATTAGTCAGTTGCTGTTTCCTGTTATGTTTGCCTGTTAGACGCCTGAGATTCTTGCCGATGAGGGGGGAGAGCAGTTGTCAACGGCTCTATAATTTATCGATAGTTGGGTGCGATTTGAACCCGAAACACCCTGTGCTGGCGATGTCTGCATATTTGAAAACTATTTCCATTGCGTGATAATTTATGTGGCACATACAAATTACACAATCGTTGGCCAGCTATGCAAATTAATTGCAAAAATTACGCCCTCTCTCTCGCCCTCTCTCTCCTGCCTTAAAGGTAAATTTGCTATTAAAGTTCATTTCAGTCTCAAAACGAAAAAGAGGTTGTACCCTTCCTTTTTGACATTTTGCAGTTTGCAGTTGCTTTTTTCAATTTACAATAAAATTCAATAAGGTGTCGGCTTAATGGAAATTGACTGACAGCAGCTGCCAAATGTGTACGTGTGTGTCTTACAGCCCTGTGTGTGTGTGTGTGTGTGTGCGGGTACATCTAAGGCCAGGTCTTAGCTCCTTGTTTCGCCTTGTTTCGTGTGCTGCCCATAAAATGCACTTGGGAGCTCGGAAATTCAGCTTGGCATGTGCAAAATTCGACTATCGAAAATGGAATGGAATATGTTCCAACAGCTTAGTTGGATCTAAACGAGAAATTTGGAAATTATAGGGCTTGCTATATGTCCACGTGGGCGTTGGATATATATACGATTTTATTTTACTTGAAAATGGGATTATGAACTTGCATTTATTTTACGCTGCAAAAAAAAAGTGAAAAGCTTGGTTTGCAGTTTATTAAAACAAATGCACATTTTGTGGCAACATCATTAGACTTGTGATGCCGCATGCTCATTACAGGTAAATTCCTGGCTAACAAGTATACGCACCGATGCACAGAAAATATTATATATATACGCTCAATATATATGGCCTTGCGCGAAGCACAGATTTGAATGTTCAAAACTAACAAAAATGTACAAAATAAATTGCAATTGCAGGCGACACACAGGCCAGGCGAGTGGGTTGAATAGTGGGCGGACTGTGCAGGTTGCATGCAACGCCCACAGCTTGTTGCAGCTTCGCGACGAGCTTCTTTCCACTGCTGCACAATCAGCAAGAGTCAGCGAGCTATGAACAAAAGTTAAACAGACACAACAGAGTGCAAATTCCGTCGGGGGGTCGGGGGTGAGCTGGCTCCAGCCACAAGGGGTTGGGGGGGGGGGGACGCTATTTTAAAGCTAAAACATTTGCGTAATTAGCAGAAGGCGCAACTGGAAAACAAGTCAACAGGGCCCACTGCCAAAAAGTACTTTAAATGGCTGCGCCAATTGCGTAGTCAAAAAGTTAATTAAACCGTTAGCAGCTCGCGGAATTCTCCCCTTTCGGTTTGTGTTTTTTTTTCTGCTGGCCTCTCTGCCCTCACCGATTTATCGTGTTGGCCGTGTTGGCTTTTGGCCAAGTGCATGTTTGCTAGCCGAAAACCTCTCCAAGCTGACAATTAACAAATGTCAACTTGTGCCCCAAGATGTGGGCGTAGCCAAGCCAAGCCAAGAGCCAGCCGGCGCGCCTGATACTCGTGATTCATGTTTGTCCACCGTTTGAACTGCTTTGCCATTGACTTGTTTTTCCACAACTTTTCACGTATGATGCAGCCGAAATAGTTTTCACCGTGGCCGCTGAGAGTTGGCATGACAAATTGGAGCTGAGATTGAAATGGAAATCGTTAGGGCCAATTAAAAAGCAGGTCCTTTATAGCAGCTAAAAATGGGCTAAAAGCATTAGCTGAGAGCTCGCAGGGAGGTGGAAGGGTGAAGGGCTGAACCAGCAGAGTAAAGAGTAAAAGTAAAGCACTCATATGAAAACTTTATGATGTCTCAGCTGTTCAGCTTGTTTGCATATCCTGTTTATGGAAGATCAAGCACAAGGACACAGACTCAAGGCAGATTAAATGCGATTAATGCAAAAATGTTAGTTCTACACACAAAGTAGTTTAGAGAGGGGAAGCAAATAAATTAAACCCCAAATCATGAGTTTACTTCCTCCCCCCTCTACTGCGCTTTAAGCATTCATCTCCTCGATGTTCGTTCATTAAGTACGCGCGCTCCGTCGACATCATTTAACATTGCCAGATGGCTGGCTTGTTACATTGGGCGTAAAGTTCAGAGATAAGCGTGTTGCCACCTTTTTCATTCATTTTTTGTGAAGGGTGGTGGGGGGTGGGTGGAAGGTCAGACTGTCATCAAATGGCAGCTCGCATTAAGCATTATCAATTGCGAATCGACAATCCACAATGTCGTCGTCACAGTCATCATCGGGATTGGAGTCCGTCCCCGGCACGTTTATCGCTCTGTCTGCTACATATAGCATTGTCACCTTGTTGGCCATTTAACATGGCACGCCCCGAGCACCGTTATAAGCTGCTCTCCGTTTTGGGCGACACGGATCACAGCCCGAACAGCAGACTCCATGTTCGCGGCGAATAGTAAACAATTGGATTATTGCCTTTGTTGTGGTCTCATTACACTTTCCATTGTCCTTCCTCGTAGCTTAGTGTTAGTCAATTAGAGAGAGTCCTTGACAGTGGCTCAAATTAGTTCATATTTGGATCGGGATAAGGGGCATAAGAGGCAGTCGTAGCTCTCGCCGCGAGAGTGTCCAACGTCGTCTAGTTTTCCCTTCGTTAATATTCGCCCATTTTCCCCTGTTCAAGTCCTTTCGAAAATCTCTCAACGCCCGCAAAGCAGACGAGGAAGATGAGGCAGAAAAAAAAGGAACAGAGGAAAATGAAAAACAAATTGGAAGAAGCAGCATCGCATTTATCCCAACGTGCTCATTTAAGTGGAATCACTTAATGGTTTTATACGCTTATCATTATCATCCCAGTATCAAATGTGCCCCACCCCCTCCCCCCTCTCTCTCCCTCTTCCTTGTCCAGAAGCGCGTGCTACGCTCGATGACAAAGCTTTTGAGCAGTACAAGGCGGCACCCGCTGCCACCAGCTAGCAGCAGGACCCGGCCACCGTCATTGAATCCTGGAATCCTCGTGCCGTTGATTCAATCAAATTTCGAAGTGAGGAGCATTTTTATCTGGCGGATGTTTGGCTCGCTGTCAGCGCAAAATGTTGGCGTCCAGTCATTGTTTTAACGCGCATGTTTGCCAGCCAAA
>JABVZY010000307.1:1924809-1938087 GCA_020883555.1 Drosophila nannoptera
CCGGCGGAGACTCGCGTAAATTATAGATGAAATGATTGATCAGAAAACTTCAGATCAGCTGAGAATTGACCCCATTTATCGCCAACTATATCTTTATGATCGTACATATAGGAATATTTTTATTGCAGCCAAGAACATAGATTGGAGGTTTTTCTCAACGTTCCATTTTAACGGCACGTTAATTGATTCCAACTGCCCCTGTTCACGCCCACGACATCGCCGCCAACATTCAGGCAGCTGGCATTATTAGTTGATGTGCTTGGGAAGCCAAACACGAAAACACACACACACATGCACACACACTCACAATACCCTGTATATGAGCCCATAAATATTGACACTGAGTTATGGCACCAAGCTCTGCAGTCGTCGTCTAGTTGGTATCGTGTCGATTTACTAACGTTGGGCTATATAATTTGGGTTTGAGTCGGAGTAAAGCCAGGCCTCTGTCTGGGTATTTTATAAATGACCTACCTACCGTAGAATATATAATTAATGAGCTGCTCTAGCTAGTTGACGTTTTAATTGAAAATATTGGATGTGAGAAAAGTACATACGAAATTTATTCGATAAGCGAATGGGATGAGGCGGTGACTGTGGGCAGTCATTGTGTAAAGCAGGTAGCTAAACATCAGGAATATATATCTTCCATATAGACGAGATCTGCATTCCCAGTAATCTGGTTTTGTGCTATATAATTATGCAGCTTTTGAGTTTTTATCTTTATCTTTTATTATATCTTCTTCTATATAGCACATCTGAAGCCAGTTTTTATGAATTTGGAATTCATAAAAAAAAAACAAGACTTCATTTTGACGAACTCATTAGATGCTTAAGTAATCGGCTAACAAAAATAGTTTCCATCACTAAAAACGGAAGGAAAACTAGATAGATTAACTTAAAGATTATGAGATAATAACAATAATGAATAATATTTACAAATTAAAAACTGAAGGAAAACCAAGATCAGGTTAAAATTTCTGAGATATAATAAAGAATCATATTTACAAAAAAATTTATACATAATAAAATGATGCTTGATCAGAAAATTTTCTAAATTAGTTGAAATAAAGTCACTTTTTATAGCTGCAAATAAAATTTGAAATACATTTCTAATGAACTTATTAGCTAAATACGTGTTTCCAATTTTTTCTTTCAGGTGAGTGTGCGCTCGTAAACGACTAAATCAGGCTTGATAGGACAAAGATGAAGATGCCCAACTAGTTGATACCCTATAAGCAATTGTATAAATATTCCGGCTCCAGGGTGGAAAGAGTGGCAAGCGATCGGTTTTGAAGAAAGATAATTACTTATCAAATCAATAACATGCCTCCCACATGAATCAGTTATCTAATATATTAGCTCAGGCGAGTGTGGACACTCAAAAAGTAAAAGTGCAAAAAAAAAAAGATGTCCAAGAAAAAAATCAAAACTCAATTTGGTTCCCAAGTCAGATGTGCGTCACAAGGCCAGCCGGTTTGGTAAGGCTAAATAGATATGGTCACTACTTGCGTTCAGTTTTATGGCCTAATATGCTCGAGAGTATATGGGGACGAGTGGTATGCATATTTATAAGTTCAACAAGTAGACACCTAAGCTAAGCTCTGGTATTTGCTCTTGATTTATAACAGCGGCTTATCTACGAGCCAGGCAGTCTCCATTTGATGGACCGAATTCATATCAAACGCGAGTGCCAAGAGCAAACAAATCGATGTTCATTTTAATTACCTCAAAGCGATTTTCAATCAAATGTGCCGCAAAGTAAACGTGGCGTAGGTTGTTATCTGAGCTGCGCAGCTACTGATGAGTTTTCAAGGCTGACTTCACTTTACAAGCAACTTGGAGCATATACGACCTCTAAATTGGGACACAAAAAAAAAAATTGTCAAGTAAATTGAAGAATGTATCCGGCATTTCTCAAAAAAGATGCACAGAATTGATTAGGAGTAGGATATATTATTTGAGCAGAGAGTATCAATATCTCATTGAAAACCTAATTAGCAATATGCCTGATATATATAGTCAGCGTTATACTTCCTCAACTTCTGACACTTTCACACCATTTTCCGCATTTCTCGGAAAACATAAATAATTAAAAAGCATTTATCAAACTCCACTCGAAACTTGGGCGCCATTCCTGACACCTCTTATATATTTTTTTTCTTTCTTTTTTCTCTTTCGATTCGGCTCGCTCTCTTTCAAGTTTCTGACAGCTGCAGCTGTCCGACACTTGAATGCGTGTTCCGCAAAGAGAATATTTATAAGAATTAATTGCATTGACTGAGCAATTCTCGTGTATGTGTGTGTGTGTGTGTGTGTGTGACTGTCTGTCACTTTATTTCTATGAAGCATAACCATTATTAATAACAATAATTGGAAGATATTTCCTGGTGGAGAAATGTACGATACAATTTGATTCGATGGGGGTTTACTGTCCGCTAAATATAACAGGATTTTAATCATCGTCAACTATTATCAATTTGCATCATCATCATCCACATTTGAATCGATTCGCTTGTGTGGCACTCCACTCTTGCTTTCAATGCATAATAATCTGTATGCTTTTCTTCATTTCTCTTTCGTTTTCTCCCACTCGTGTTGTTATTTTCGCTCTGAATGCTTTCTTTCTTTTGATTTCAATTCGATTCAATTGGTTGGCTGGGGTCTGCTTTGGCTTCGCTCTGGGCGGTCAAGCTGCAGTATTGCAGCTGGAACGGCTTTAATTAATAATTTCTCCAGCATTTTTGGAATATTTTCGTTGAGCATATATATATATATGGAGAAGCTGACGTTGAGTGTGAAGTAAGCATGCGGAAGCATTTCGAAGTTTAATCGAGCACTTGAATGCTGCAATTGTAGATAATAGTATTACGTCTTAATATACGTCTTATGTGGAAGAGGAAAAGTCAATTGAATAAGGAAAATGCTATTAAAGGGTTTGCTCTTTTATTAAAGAAGCTCTTCCAAGATAGTTTTCCCTCACTCTTAGTGGTAATTCAACTGGCGATTATCAATTTAAGACTATGAATTTCCATAAAGCTATGTGAAGTCATACCAATAATTTAAACTACCTTGGAAGTAATGCCAATGACTATTAAATTATATACGCTCCGACTTACGCCCTTATGCAAGGCATGTCATACACCCAACTCCCTGTATTCTGAGTGCTTGTGCATTTACGTGTGTGTGTGTGTGTGCAGGGACTTTGTAACTGTAAGCCGCTTAATTGCATAAATGAAGAAATAGGATTATATCTGCAATTGATGGGAAATGTTTGCTCTGGCTGCTAGAGTGTTTCAATAATTGTCTGACCATATGATGGGACTTACATGCGAATATGCTATGGATATATATATAGATATATAGCACTGAACCATGTCCGAATTATTGAATGAATAATTAGTTCTAAAATTGTGCGATGTTTATATTTAAATGGCCTTTAATGTTATTCACTGTCCAACTAATGTATTTAAGGAAATTACTCATAGAAGCATTACTGGACTTGAGAATATTTTGGAATTTTCAAATCATTTTTCACCGAGTATTTTTGAAGCTAGCAAATAAACAAAATATAAATGGGGTCGATGAGACAAAATCTTCAATATCGAAAACAACTAGAAGAGATCATATTCTCTCATTAAAATCTATGCCAAATTATGAGTTAAAGAGTATTTCCCAGTCCACTTGCTTGGAATTAGTAATTTATTGCTGCCCCAAAAGACTTGACGATGAGGAGCAAAGTGGTTTTGTGGTTCGCGGCGCAGCGGGTCGACCCAGGGGTGATGGCGGGGGCGTCTGTTGACATTTGACAGCTCTTCGGATAACAATGAGCTAATTTAAGCAACGCCGCATTTCTATACATCAACAAGTTGTTTTTGTTGTCGATAGTTTTTTTTTTTTTTTTTGTCTTTGGTGTGTTGAGGCAAGAGTTTAGGGCTTTCAAGCAGCATTTCCTTACCCAATTTCCATTTGGACATGCTAAGCTGCATGTACGCAAAGCAAAGAAAAATTGAAGCACACATGCTTCCGGCAAGACATGAAAAAAAGAAGGAAAATGAAAAGAAAACAAATTTTAAAAAGCAAAAATATGAACTCAAGAAAAACTAAACCCCGAAAATCGTTCCAAACATATAACAGCTGCTTCCCGCAATCAATTTCCATGGTTAACCCGCAGACGTCGTGCAGATCTTAAATGTGCTGGGATCTGGGTCTGAACTAATGACATGTGTAATAAATCTTGAGCAGAGAGCTGAGAAAATGTAAATTTTCTATAAGAGTGTGTGTCGCCAAATGAAAATATGGAAAACACGCTACAAGTCTAATATTAATAGACGAAAATTAGGCGAAATTGAAATCTCTCTGTGAAAGGATCGCAAATATCATTGGGGAGAAATTTGGTGAAATTGCAGTTATAGCAGCCTTGGCCTCTGCGATCTGAGGGCGGTCCCATTGCACTTGCTGTTTATGGCTTGGCAAAAAAATTGTAGGCTTGCGGCCAGTCAAGCGCAATGCCAAATGCAGTTAGGGGCTGCCGCAACATATGCCATAAAACTGCAAATAAAAATCCAACTGCTATTGGCGCCAAATGCGGCTGCCTGTGCTCCAAGCAATGCATGCCACAACAGTTGGCCCCATGCGTCAGTCACTGGGGATGCATTTGTCATCAGTTTGGGGAGGCGCTAAAAAAAAAAAGCTCCACGCAAAACTGGCCTTTTAAACGAGGGAAGAAAAAAAAGCACTAAAATATTTTAGATGCCATATATACCGCTTTTTTTTCTTCTTTTTTTCCTGCAGTCAAGAATTTTTGCAGTTATGCGACGCTGGGCTTCAAATGCAGCCAAGTGAGAGCAATAAAATGCACTGGCAACACGCTCGCATTGCTAGCTTCATCATCAGGTGATTGCGCCGAGAACCAGAGTTATGAGCCATACGATCCAACCTTGCCCTCGCAGCTCAACTATGTCCGGCGGCATCTTACCTACATAGAGTTTTCTCTATAGGCTGAAGTTGGCCTGTATTCACTTGAGCCTGTTGACCCAGTTAAATATCGCATATTTTTTATCCCCACGCATCTGACGTCCTATGGAAATACAAAAAAAAAATCTTTGAATTTTCATAAATATTGGCTGGTTGCAGCACAAGACTTAACTTTCATCAGTATCTAACAAGAATCTTGATTAGCCGCATTCATTAGACATCCTTTGTGCTGCAGCGTGTCCCTTCTGCTGTCAATTACGGCTGGTCTAGTGTGCATATCTAATAGCCCTTAACCCATGCCCCACTAATACCCTTATTGTTCTACACCGAAAGCACCAACAATAACGGCAGCATCGCAGGCTTATAAGAATGTCGGATGTTTGGCCCAGCTTAAGTTAGCCGCAAGTTAATTAATTGTTTTTCAACAAGCACCAGCTCAGCCCCAGCATTTCCCCTTGGGTTATAATTAGCGTTTTCAATATTTCTTTGTTATTTGTTTGGCTTTCTTGCATCTTATTTCTGACACTCATTTGCGTAATCTTTCAATCAAATCGGGTTAGCTGCTAACATTTTATAAATATATGTTGGGTTTAATATGTATAGACAATATATTATTAGTCAGCTCTTGACGCCAACGCCTCGACCACAACAACAACAACAACACGCACCTGTCATGAGCAAAATCGAAGCATAATTTATGTTGATTTTATGCGGGTTGCTTTAAAGGTATTTTTGAAAAGTGTGGCTATATTAAATATGCAAGCTGTGCGTATATCAAGTTAATTGGGTTAATTAGCGCCATTCGTAACGCGGGAGTCTCAAAACCTTTGAGCTCGTAATGGATGAGTCTCTTGTAAACAAATTTTCATTTCTTTTCTTAGCGTCAATCTCAATCAAATTTCAGGCTTTAGATGTGAAACAATAATTCGAATTTGGTAACAGGCTTGATGCAACTTTAATAATTTGAAATTGACCTCCCTGTCTTTAATGTATATATATTCCGTTTCTATATAATCTGTGCAAATGATGCTTCCAGCCAATCAAATGTCGCCTATTTATCAATTGAATTTATTTTACATATTTGACAAGCTCAACCTAATTACTCACAACGAAACTGCCTTTCTCCTGAGATTTATGAAAATTAAATTGAACAAAAAATGTATTTTTGTATATCAATGAAATGGAATGAAGAAGAAATTTAAGTAAAGCAAGAGAAGACAACAAAAGCTAATGCGAAATTTGCATAATTCGTACATTAATTTTCGGCTGACTGTGACGGAGCGTGTGGCGACAGTGCCTGGAATGAAGTAGCTGATGAGATTTGGACACAAACAACAACACAAAGCCCAATCAGAATCTATGCCGTATATAGATAGATTCAGCTTGTGTCTTATGCGACTAATTTGCCTAACAATGGAACTCAAAATGTTATAATTCGCTTTTGTATTTGGCCGATAACATTTGAGCACAAACTCTACCCCAGACAAATGATAAATGTCTCAAATGTGGCCCCTGCCCCTGCCTAGTGGCTAAAAATTGTCTAAGCCAATCTGTTCACACAGTTTATCATGTTCAGATGGTGAAAAACGAGATCGATGAGATCGAAACAGTTTTTGTTGCTGCAGCAAATCAAGGTGTTGTCATTGCGTAATGCACTTTCCTTTTTTTCCCCCCTTCCCCAAATTACAACTCTTTTATCTTCGCTTCCGTGCGCGATTAGTGAGTTGATTAGCTCAACATAGTAGGCAATTTAGAGTTAACTGCCGGTTGGAAATGTGCCGCAACAATGTTTCAGCTCAATTTTTTGCACTACAAATATTTAAATGACTTGGCTTTTTCACGTTTAGCTTGAAAACATCCATAAAAAAATGCAATAACATTTTTTACACTGTCGTAACTCTGCACAGCTTCAGTTGGGGTCACAGAGCGAGCGGAACTATTTAACATATTGAACTGCGAAATGATTTCATTGCCTCTGTAAAATCTTCCCTCATTTCACGAACGATATAAGTTCTTCAACACAAGTTTAATAATTCAAGTTCTGCGAATGACTATATAGGCTAAGCTGTGCCCAAGTATGGCTTAAGAGCATTACCGGATTCTTAAAATGGGAAGTATTAATTTAAGTTCTTATAATGGAAGGCGCAAAAATTCACGTTTCTTATATAATAGCTTTCCGAAATTGGACTTTGGTATTTTATAAAAGATTTTTAGTATTTTCAGAACTGTGTTACAAGAAATGAGCATTGTTACAATAAAAAAAAAATTAAATAAAATATAAGCATAAAAAATAATGCAAATAAAAAAATGTAAATAAAAAATAATCAATATAAAGAAATGTAAATAAAAAATAATAAATAGAATAAATGTAAATAAAAAAAATAAATGAAAAAAAAAAAAAAAATTATAAAATGAAATGTAATGAAAGGAATGAAAAGGTCGTAAAAAAACTGTAAATAAATGAAAATAAAAATAAAAATAATAAAAATAAAAAATAAAAATTGTAAAAAAAAATATTAAAAGTAAAGAAATGTAAATAAAAAATAATACACATAAAATAAAGTAAAAAAAAATTATAAAATTAAAAAAAAAAAATGCTATAAAAGGAATGAAAAAAGGAATGTCGTAAAAGAGAAACTAGTTAAGAAAGGAATTAAAACATTTCATGCGGTTGCGGCAATGATTCCAATGTATATTTCTCCACTTGAATAAGGAGTTTCCGTTAAGAGATGATTCAGCAATGTTTAAAGCTTAATTTTTTTTTTGTCACCCTATTGATGAGCTGATGACGTTTTGTCAGAGTTCGGAGTCGCCTCTTCGTATTACCAAAAGCGAAGACCACAAAGCCCAAACCGGCTGAGACTGGTCGGGCTTTGTTACGGCGATTTTTTGCGTGGCGAATATCGCGCTTGCGGCTTAATAAATTACAAGCGAAAAGAAAAAAAAATTGAGACATGAAATTGAAGATTTGCTTTATATTGGGTATTTAAACAAATTTTTTATAGATATGTATATGTGTGTATGTCGGGCAATATCATGTGAATGATTCATATATTGTAAATTTCGCTTTGAGCTTTTTCCGTCATTTGTTTTGACTTCGGTCTTCGCATGAAATGTTCGAGGTTAATGTACCTTAGTAATTCGTAACCGCAGCAATGGTTTCTTATCTGTATATTGATGTTAATACCTCGTTATACATATACTTGCATGTTCCTCTATATTTTTTATGTGGGTTAATTATTATTTTGAGCCCCGGCCAAGTTTGGCTTTATGTTGCGTATTGAAAGCATTGCCGTTGCCTCCGCTGACCCGAAATGGATTTCTATAGCAAAAGCCATTAGGCAAATTGGGAAACTGTATTTACTGCAGTAAATATCTGTATATATATTTAGGGGTATTTATCCTGCAGGATTTCACTAAAGCAGGACTAAAACATTTTGCTATAATTAATGACTGTAAATAGTTGAAAGAGTGGCAGAACAATGACAGTTGCTTGCAGTCGTCTGTAAACTGTAGGCGGATATATTTAAAACGGACAGTTGCCTGAAAATGAATGAAAAGAAAGCCAAAGGCCGTTGCCGCCTGACTGTTTCCACTCCATATCGTTCTTTCACTAAATTAGATAACAACTAGTCCCAGGAAGTTAAGAGAAAATAAATACCAGAAGCCAAACAGAAATAATGAAAATATGTCTTGACTCGCTTGTTTATGGGCTTCAGAGGGGGGAGGTGGTACGCCCCTGCCGCGTGTCTCATCCCCTTCTCATCGTCCACGGCCTCCCCCACTCTTTGCTTTTTGCTTTGCACAATTTTGCTGCTGTCCATATAATTTGAAGGCCCCAGCTCATTGTTATGTCAGCGGCAGAAAATAAACGACTTCCGTTTTATTTTTACTCTGCCTGCTCTCCCGTCGTGGCGTGTGTAAGGATCAGCATTTTATGTTGAAATGTTCTTGGTCAGTATTGTGAAATAATAACCTGGGGAAAAGAAGCATTTCATTGTTCACAGGATATGCAGTCGTATGAATGTAAAACAGCTTATTGAAATTGCATGTAATATCAGTTATTGAATCGTACCTGTAGCAAAGATTATTTACTTACTTTTCAGAAAGTAAAAAAAAAAATTAAAAATATAATTGAAGGAAGGAAAGCCACAGTTTCTGAATATATGAGAATTCATATTGCAAAAAATATAGGATCATACATTGGTTAAATATTCAGTCAACATTTAAATGGAATAATTTTTAAAATATTATCTTCGGTGTTTTAAATGTGTTTTTAAATGGTCATATTTATTTTTGAAATTCATTTGAATATTTATAAAATTATTTTTAGTCAGTCTGTTTACATAATTTCAAATTCATCCACATGCAAATTCATGATCATTCAGGCAAATTATTTATGGCATTATTGAATAAATCAAACCATGCAATGCTTCGCCGATGACAACTAAACGCTTCAGT
The DNA here is from genome assembly GCA_020883555.1 of Drosophila nannoptera. Lineage (NCBI taxonomy): Eukaryota > Metazoa > Arthropoda > Insecta > Diptera > Drosophilidae > Drosophila > Drosophila nannoptera. Next base: position 1,934,248 of record JABVZY010000307.1, read on the forward strand.
GATTCGGCGGAATTTTTTTTTCTTTTTTTTTTGCTTGCTAATAATTTACTGCATTTTCGGGGGCATTGAATTCTATTAAACATTTATGAGTTCGGTGGGTGCATGCATTATTTATGTTAGCGGAGATGAGAAAAATTGAAATTATTGCCACATTTTGATGCAGCATTTTACAGTTTTCATAAAAAAAAAAAAGCCGCAGTAGACGCATTTGGTCAAAAATAAAGAGGGAAGGGGAGCAACGTAGGTTACATAATGTTGGAAGTACGTGTTGTTATTGTGAATATTGTCGAAGTCGCAAGCGCGCCTTATTTGGCCACTCGACTGCTGCAGCTCCTGCTGTTGCGGCAACACCAAAAACAAGAACATCAACAGCAACAATTGCAAGCTGCGATTTAATGTGCGATTTGGTCGCATCTATTCCGCATTTACTGAGAGATTGACAATTTTTGCTATAGCTTTGGCAGTTGTTTTCTCTCCCTCCGGTTTCCCTCGGTTTTTGGCTTTTAAGGAAATTACAAGCAGTATGAAAACGTTTTGGATGTACAGCTATTCGGGGAAGGGTATTCAGGTATACATGGGTATATTTTAGTTGAAGAAAAATTATTGATGGATAAATTTGAATATTTAATGGCAATCCCTTCACTATTCAGTCATACATATTAAGTTATATCTTAGGGGTAGTAATAGCTAATTTGCCAGGGTATTAAATTGTCGAAGCTGTTGCATTTACAGCTTCATTTGTTTTTATTTTTTTCATAGTATTTGCTTCTTTAACTGTTTGCTGAATGACACATATACTGAATGGTTTGTTGTTTGCACTGCTGCTGCTGGTGCTGCTGCTGCTGCATTGCTAATAAACTTTAGTGCAATATTAGTTGTGGCAACAAATTGCACCTAGCATATCGCCTCGCCTCCACTCTGCCATGGCTCTGCCGCCTTTGTACAATGTGTTGCATGATAATAAAAATGTTTGCCAAATGGCGCGCACAACATTTATACAATAGCTCTGAGGCCTTCTGCGTTTGGGGGCCTCAGTTTGTTGGCTATTTGGCTTTAGCCGGTTGAGCGTTGCCAGAGCCCGAGTGAGAGGGTGTGTGAGGAGTGTGTAACGTATGCGTAGTTGTTGGGGGTGTGGCATCGCCTTTTGTTGATGTTGTTGCCACAAGCATTGACTTCGCTTTGTTTGTTTTGCAATCATGAGCTGCTGTGCCGCTCAACGAACTGTTTCTTCTGCTGCGGCGGCCGCTGCTGCTGCTGCGGCTGCCTCTTCTACTTTTGCTACACAATGGGGAATATGCATGTTTCCAATTATGGCGCTCAAAAGCCAGCCAGAAACAGCGGCAACAACCATGGAACAATAGAAGCCGATAATGATGATGATGAAGATGATGATGATGTCGATTGCAATGATGTAGCTTAATGTTGGCTACAAAGCAGTCGGCAGCAGCTACTTTTCAATGCAAATGCATCGAAAATGAAAATGTGTGTGAAACAAAAGCTCCACATAGAAAAGGCATATCTGCAACATGTGGCTGCAGCCTAATGCATTTTTCCACTTGCAGAACGCATTTCGCATTTCGTTTTACAAATTATTATTGTACTATTTTCGAATCGTTTTCGATTCGTGTTCTCATTTTCTTGAGGAATAAAACATTGTTGAAAAGTATGCTACACTTGAAATGAAAGTTCTGTGAAATGGAAAAGTTATATATAAAAATTCATACTTTTTATTTTCTCTCAAATTTTATTAGCTTTATATGATCGTGTGAATGATTCCAAATCTGCACTTTAATCTAACAGACACCGTTTCATATAGCCCCTGGCTGCAAAAGAAATATTGAACTTCACATATGACTGGCGTCTCGATAAATCCAGTTTCGTTTGTCATTGCATGAAATTATTTTTATTTTTTACCATGACTGTGTGCTAAAGCTGCTGGCAGTTTATTTTGTAAAAGTCAAAGTAATCAATTCAAACTGAAGGCAACAAAAAAAAAAAAAAAAATACGTCGCTGTCCGTCATGGACATTCAAAAGGCGCAAAAATGAGTTTATCGGAACCATTCATCATGATTCAGGCCGTAAAACAAACAGCGGATTTGCATTGAAGTGCATTTAAGCCATATGCATAACGGCGATACATCAGATATGCACGCATACTTTATTATGGGTTATTCAACTTCAAGTTCGATTTACTTAGCGCCTGAATGTCAAGCGTACGACTTTATTCAAATAGAGATCTGAATACATATATATATATAAATAAATATATATATATTTTTTTCCCCTCATAAATCCTTAGGCAAACACAAAGTGTACGGCCTTGCTGAAAAATATATATATATATACGTTTATTTATGAATATATATAAATGAAATGCAAATACAATAAATGAATTGTGATAAACATGTTCTAGGGAGCAGCTGCTGTGAATTGTGCCTGGCTTGAATGACTCTTCAAAACTGTGGAGAAAAAATATTTGCGACATGTCTCAAGCTGTATTTTGTTGGTGCATTGTTGTTGTTGTTGTTGTTGTTGTTGTTTGACGTGGCCAACAAAATTGTATCTTTCGGATGCGCTGCACGTATTCAATTCGAGCTGAAGAAACCCTTTTTGGCATGCATTAGAGTAAACAGTTTTATGGCAAATTAAATGCAATTAAGTGCACAGCCACACACACAGACTCACACTCGGACACACCCTCGCACAGACACACACACACACACACCCAGTAGTCGATGTGGCTGATTGATGATCCCATAAACTTGTGTTGTGTGCATTAACAAAAAATAAAAGTAAAAAGCGACCGAAATCGTCGTCAAATATCGTTGAAATGAATGCACGAATTTGCAGCACAATTAATTTTATTGTTGGCAAAAAATTTCCCTTAGAGTCATTTAACACCTCATTCAACACATCTGCCAAAGTGTTATAATAAATGCATCAGACAGTCATGGATATTTATTATATAATTCTGCACATATGTAAGCGTGTAACTGAACGTGCGAATCAGAATAATAATAAATATAGCAATTCTTGTCCAATTAAAAATTAAAAAAAATATTTTGCTCAAGATTTTGTAAAATCTTATAAATAATTTGGTTTATCTTCGAACTATTCTGACAGCTCCAAATTTTCTTTCCAATCGAATCCTTTCAAAGGATGGTTCGAGGTCTCGCATACCCTTCCTCGCTTTTGTTGGTAATTGAACTAAGAAAAGGGAAACGCCTGCTGTTGCCACATGGCCAAAATGCGTGTCATAAATGTATAAAATTAATAAAAATGAAAACTCAATTCGTCATGCGTGGCCGTAGGAAAGGAGGCCTTAACTGGGTCGGGACGTCGACGTCGACGTCGACGTCGGCATCGCAGTCGGCGTCAGCGTTTGCAGCTGACACTTCAACCTTGACGAGTGAAATCTAAAGGCGCGCACACAATTTCCGCAAGTGGCTTTTGCCAACTTGTTATGAAAACCTGTTAAAGGCTGGCTCTCTGGCCAGCTCAGGGCCAAAAAGGAACCATGCACAAAACTTTTTTCTTGTTCGCCTTTATTTCTATATGTTTTTTTGTTGAAAGGAAACGACTCAAACGACAGGCAGCTAGTTGGCCGGCATGCACAGGCCCAGGCACAGGCACAGGCACATGCAAAGCAAACGTGTGTAGTCGGTTACCTGTTCCACACACACACATAATACTGTTTAGCTGCTGCTTCAGTCAACTCACGGCAGTCGACAGCCTGCGAAGTTCACCAACTGAGTTCAAGGTGAAGCGGCCACAGTTTATATAGCTCATACCACTCATGGGAGCTCTCTTGTTGGAGTCTGCTTTTCGCATAGTGTCAT
>JABVZY010000307.1:1951924-1971915 GCA_020883555.1 Drosophila nannoptera
TTATGCATTCGTATTGCCTTTAGCGAAGAGTGTTTTATGCAAATTTGTGAAACGCGCTTTCAATTTGTAGTCTTTGTTGTTAGCTGCGAAATATGCAAATCTCCGTGCGCGCCATAATTCATAATTTCTGGACTGAGGAAATTACATTAAAATGAACCAACTAACGCACAGTAGTCCCATGCACATGTACATACGTGTATGTATGTCTGTTTAGGCATGGGTATAGCTGTATGTACGGGCTTCTCACCTGTTCGGGTTACCCAAGGGCGTAGCTGGGCTCCCAGCAGCGTGTGTTGAGCTCTGCGAATTGGATCGCAAACTTTTCGCCAGCAACTTTTAGTGCGAAAGTTTAAAGCACTGCAACACGGAGCAACAGCAATCGAGAGAGGGCCAACTTCAGTTTTGGCCAAAGTTTACAGTGCACACATGACCCATTAATAAGCGCCGTGGCATTTGCTGCAGCTGCAACGGGCCAGGGCCTTTGTCTACTTGACGCTTTTTTGTCATTTTTATTTTTTTGGCGGTGGTCCACCCGCAGCGCGTGGTCCCCCTGCAGCCCCCCTTCAAGCGGAGCATCATCTTCAGCACGCTGGCGTTCTGCCCAATGCACGCGTTGTCCACATAAATTTTGGTCATGATTTGGGTGCAGCGGAGGCTGTTGCAGCCGCCGCCAGTGGAAAAGTTTATATCTGCGTTTATCTGTTCGAAAATGTTGAAGCAGACGCGCAGCCCAGCGGGGCAAGATCTGCGTGTCAGCTACTTATAATTAATGGGCTTATCACTAAATCAATAATTTATACCTAGTTTGCATTTATATGCCTACAAAGCTAAAGTTTTAGCTCGTAATTAAAAAAATATGAAATTAGAGTCATGTTAGATAGATATCCCCGATATATGACCCAGGCCACAGTCATATGAAAGTCAACCAGGTCAGCTTGTAAACACGTAAACGTTTTATAAATTATGCACAGCCGGCTAATATATACTAGAAGCTATACCAGATAGATAAAATATCTAGTAGATACTGCTAATATATACTAGATACTAGTGCAGTTCCATTTGAGAAGCAGACGCTGCACATCACTGGGCGAATCAATGATAATGAGTCAAAAAGCGGAAACTATGAATAAATTTGCATAACACCCACACACACTCACACCCACTCCCACCCTCTCGCAACGCACACACCCCCTCACACCCCACACAAACACCCTACTTGCTATGCGTGCAACGTAGAGCTGTGGCATCCACAATTTGTATGGCTGGGTCAAATGTGTGTGGCTGCAAGTCGGATGTGTGCGTGTGCTTCAAGGATGTCTCAGTATAGGCATTTACGTGCCCATACAGCACAGCACTTACGATTTAAGTCGGATACTATAAGGATATATAGAGCAGATTATATGCATAAACGGGCTTAAGCCGTGATCCAATGAACTAGTATATATTAAAAAGCTTGGGTCGTTTCACGTCAATCTGGTGACAGAAATTCAATTAAACTTTTGTTCACACACACACACACACAGCTGGCTAACGGTTCCGCCCTCTCGCTGTCTTTATTGTAAGACTAAAAACATTCGCCATGCAGCACAAGGGGCAAGGTTCCGCGTTATTCAAATAGTTACGTTTGCCATATTGAATTTACATATGTCTGGACCTGTATCCCTTTTGTTGCAGCTGCGAACACATATATATATATTCCTTTTGCTGCTCCCTTAATTTAAAATAAATATTAAACATATTTTAATTGCAAAGTTTTCAAACTGCAATTAACTTTTTTAGTTCTTCTTCTTTTTTGTGCGCGTTTTGAATGATGAATTATGAATTATGAATTGTGTGTTTATCAAAATGTTGTACTCCAATTGAGAAAAAAATTAGCTAATTGCATTAGCTTTTTTGCCCGACACAATGTTTAAACGGTAATTAGCTGCTGAACAAAAAATGCATAAAGTAAATAGAGGAATGTTATCTTACAGAATCTGCAGAGTTTTATGAGCGATATATATCTCATATATTGATAAAATTTAAATGTGCTGCTCATTCGATATCCCTGTGCTGTAGAATGGAGAAGGTTGCCAAATTAAGCTGCCCGAATTGTTGTTGGGGCGGGAACGGAGCTGAGTATGGCCAGCCAAGCGTCAAGCTTCAAGGCGAGTCCGTCCGCCTTTGGCCAGTTTACATTTCTGGTTGGAGAAGAGACAAAAAAAAGAAGAGTAAACAAAATTCGAAAACGTTTTAGAATGAAAACTTTAAATGACAAAGCGAAACAGCAACAGTATAGAAAAAGGGACAGCACAACGAATGCGGGATACTCTTTCGTTTTGCAGATTATTGAAGAGAGTTCTCTACTAATTATTTAAAAAATGTCTGCCCCAGTCTTGCAGATTCTTCTTCATTTTTAAGCTTTTCAATATGCAGTAAACTGTAATTTTTTTATAGGGTATAGGACCCATAAATATTTAACAACCGCACATATTAGATAAACACACACACAGATAAATACACACGCATGACGCATGAAAACGTAGAAGCTCTCTGGGGCACATAACAGCGGAAAGATCCCGCTCAGCCAGCGAACCACCTAAAACACACACAAGCCAACACTCGGTAATATAAATACACCCACATACACACACACTCACACACACATACACTCTCTCGCTGCAAATGCACACAGGACAAAACCCGACTGTAATAATCTCCTTTTGGCTGCCATATCTTCGACCGGAGGTGCATGCATATACATATATTTTTGGATCTGCTGACCAGTCAGGCTTTTGGGCCATCGCCTGAGTTCTGGCTTTTAGGGCATTAATAAATGTACCGCTCAAATATCCACTAATAATTAATTACGTGACATTGCAAAATATCCATTTCAAAGCAGACTAGAGAAGGGTAGCATAGCCCACGTCCCCTTCTGTGTTACAGGGTGTTGCACATCAGACACTGCCCCATCATTGTGGCGCAACAAAGAACAGCAAAAGGCTGTCAGTTTTACAATTGTTGTAGCTGTTAGTCTGTCTGTTCTGGTCTGTTCTGTTGCCGGCTTATCAGTTACGTCTGCGTTACTTCGACTCCGCCCCCTCGCAAAATACTTTTAGGCGCAAAATTTTCCGACCATGTTACGAAAAGTTTCCTATATTTATTTTTTTTTTTTTTCTCCACCATTTCTCGTAAGCGGTTCATTGCACTTGCCACGCCCATTTTGGTGTAGGGAATTGCAATGCGCCAGACTTTTATTGCACGGAAATGACTTTGCGTGGGGCTCAGGAGTAGGATCTAAGGCAACCCGGCCCAGACACATGGAAAAGGTAATAGAAATATTTCGGTATACCAATCTATATATATATATAGAAATGTTATAGGCGGCTGCAATTGTCGCATGTTCAAAGGTAATAAAACGACTTTTTGCGCTCAACCCATCCGCAAAAGCCAAAAGTTTCCGATTATGGCGGCTCATAAAAATGTTTTGGACTTGGAGCTGGCTTCTACGCTTAGCCTTCAACATTGATATAGACATTTATTTACGAGCCTTGTTGTTAATATTTAGACTCTGTCTCCTTTTTAGATTTGCCTGGCAAGTCGTAAAAATTCAATTATATGCTTCAAGGCGTGACAGCAGCGTAAACAAATAAGATATGCCATAAAAACCAAAGAAAAAGAGAATATTTTTAAGCATAATATGGGCATTATTAAGCGAGCTGTCGGCAAGTATGTCGGCATTTTTATGTGTCACATCCTTTCGGCTTTGACACACATGCAGCACACGTGTGTGGTCGCCCCCCTTCAAGAGGGGTGGGTGAATGCATAATTGTCTTAAAAAAAAAAAAATTAAATAATGTGAGTGCACGTCCTTTGCCAAAATGCATCACGTAAAGCGTGCTTTAATATGCGCATACAATGGAGCGCTGGGGAGCCGAGCTGCTGATGGGTATAGAAAGGGGGGGAGACACACGCAGGAAGAGGGATGAGACGGCTGCTAATGAGATAAATATGGATGCCTGCTTGCTGGGAGAACGTGTTGCAAAGTAGACCGCAAAAATGGAAAGCCAAAATGCAGAAGCAGAAGAAAGTATTTGCGAGTCAAATGTGTGTCCTGCTAACTTCCTTAAAGGAATCTCATATATTAAAGAGAAAGTGGAATGATAATCTACTAAGGTCTTTAGGGATGGGCAAGTATGAAGAAGCCAAGAAACCAATATAGATTGAGATGAGCTGGGAAAGTCGTACTTCCCGATTTTGTGTTTTTTTTTTTTATCATTCGTGCTCATAATGAGAAATCATTTCGAGATTAGTTACTGCGCGTAAATTTCTCTGACAACAAAGGAGCTCTAACGAGCTGTCGCAACCCAGACAGCATTCACTATGCTCACACACACACACTTAGGCTGAGCGACGAACAGGATGGGCCCATGAGAAGTCCTTTATTTTTTCTGGCCTACAAATGGGGTAAGCTGGCAATCCAAAGTTTCAGTTACGCCAGCTCCATTACAGGCATGGCTTGGCAGACTTTACAGTTATAAACCTCTTTGGATTCTCTCCTCCATTTACTGCCTGCAGTTGATGAACTATAAGCTTTTAGCTGCTTATGCATATGACTCAGACGGAGTGTGTGTGTGTGTGTGTGTGTGTGTAGCATACTTTTATGCTGAACGAAAGGAGAGCCGGGAAGCGGCCGGGGTTAAGAGCTAAGCCAAGCTAAAGGCCGCACTTGTTTGCATTTGTATGGCTTTTAGGGCCCTACATAATTGACTAATGCCGGTTTTGCGTTACAGGGAGAGAAGATGCACCCCATACCCTAGTATATACACTCTCCTCATACACGGACACTTACAAAATGATAAAGCTGCTCAAGCTGATTGACAAGCTTTACGATTTTGACATGACCCAGAATTGTGGTTGATGCTTGGCAGAGAGCTAACGGCAGACAACAACATTGATACCCATCGAAACTGCAGGCACACACACACATACACGCACAAGCCGAGACAGACAGCTATACACTCAGAAATCAGTCAATTTAGTAAACTTCCTGGCTAATTGAGCACAGTGGGCGAAATGCGAAAAAACTTAACTCGAACTTCAATTAAAGTAGACAGGAAATTTTACTTATGATAATTATAATATCTATATGATTTTGAAGTTCCTAACTGAATGGCATATTTACGAGGCTCTTCGGGACTTTAGATGTGGAATAATTATCGCTTTTGAGTCCGAATTGGCCCATAGTACCGATATGCTGCGAAACGTCACATACTTTTGGTGGAATCTCTTGCAAGTCTCTCGCATATCTGGCTTGTCAATAATGGGAGAGAGAGGGAGAGGCTGAGAGAGACAGCAGCCAGCAAATGACGATCAAATCCCAAATATGCCAAGGCACCACACCAATCGGTGCCTCGATAGAGCCCACACCCCCCACATGCGCCTCGAGTGGGGCTGCTGCCAAATGACATGTTTGATAAATTGCTTGATTAATGGACGCGTGTGCGAAGCGTAAATACAGTTTAAGGACTTTTGTAATCAACTTTTAGGCAGGCCCCATGGCAGGCGGCTGTGTATCTATGTGTAAACAGGGAGCAGCCGGGCTGATGAGAGAGAGGGAGGGAGAGAGGAATGGGACTGGGAGCAGGATGCAGTAGTACTTCATACATTGTGTATGCCTTCGTCACATTAAAAATAATTTCAGTGCGCTCACAGTTCCCACTCGGCTGCACTTATTTAACCAATGTCCTGCCACGCCCACGCGCAGCCTCCAACGCGAAATGTCAGTAATGTGGCGCTGTTCATAAATCAAAGCGGACGCCATACTCACACACACACACACACACACAGACTCGCTCACACATTTCCGGGGCGCTCATTAAAAAATGAGCGCCACTTGCCAAAGGAACAAAAATTGCATGTCCTCGCTTTAACATGCATATGCATGTGCAAGTGGGCTGTTGCGCAAAAAGGATGTGGCGCTGTCTGCGCGGACATGTTGCAAGTCCTGTGGCAAACTCCACTCGCAAAAAAAAAGAAAAATAAAAAAATAAAAAGCAAGAAAACAGAAGCAGAAGAAAAAAACTAGCACGTCATAAATCTTGCAGAAGTATCCTTAAGCGTTGCTTTTTGCCACAAAAACTCATCTCATGGCGGCAAAATGAAGAAAACGAATTACTGGGCCTAGACGAAAGTAATGTACCCTATAAATTAACCCATTGCGTGGAAATGAAGACAAATATTGAATCGATATAAATATTCTCTAAAGAGAAATGTGGAGGAAATTGTGGACCTTTATTTATATATCAAATATCCTTTATTCTGCCCTGCAAGTATACCCCATTAAATGAGCTTTAAGCTAATACAATATTTTTAGTTTTGTTTAGGCTTTCAGGCGTCTCAACACGCTTCGCATAAATATGCAGTGCAGTGTTTAACTGTTTACCTAACTACATCCTCGGAAACGTGCAGCGAAACGAGAAGTACTTTGCCACAGCCTGTCCTTACTCACAGTTGCGCTCGAGCTGCAGATGCTGTCTTTTTTGGGAAAGCCAAAAAGAGAGAGAGAGAGAGAGAGAGAGAGAAATAAGAAATGGGAAAACTGTTGCCATTAGAAATCAAATTTTGTGAGCTCGAGAGCTACTTGAAACAGCTGAAGAACTCAGCACGTGCGTTGCCCTTTGTGCATGTGCTCTTGATGGAAAACTTGTATGCGACTGCCAGTGTTGAATAATGCTGGAAAAGTTGCTCAAGTATTTACAGCTTCTGCTCTGCACCAGTGCGTAATCAGCCAAATCGAAAGCGCAACAGTTGTGCATTGGATCAAGTGCTTGAAAAAGCTATCTCAACTTTTTAAATTACTCGACCAGCTGATGAAGAATCATCCAACAGCGAAATCTATATGTATCAGTCAGTGCTGGCTTTAATGTCTATCATTAAATAGCGCTCAGGATGTTAGCAAAGGAAAATAAACGAGCTCCTTGCTAGAAATTCTAGTTGTTAACCATTAGATCTTTGCTCCTTCAGCTGGTTATCTCAACAGTTCCCCGTCCAATTTCCTCTCTTACAACTCTCCCTCTCGCTCTCTCCCTCTCTCTCTCTCTCTCGCTCGCTTTCTTTCGCTTGTGCCACTTAAACTTCCGCTATTCATTTGCCGCGGCGCCTTTCTCTTCGTTGCTTTTTTATTTACTTATCCTGCAGTGAATTATCCTGCGTTTTACTCCATCTCTCACTCTGTTTATTTTACACTTAACAACAAAACCAAAGAAGAGCCCCGCACCAGCCCTCTTTGGCCCTCTCCCTAGGCAAATGCAATTTGCTGCATAATCAAGTTAAACTTGGCCCACAAGCTGTTTATGAAAATTCCATTGAATATTAAGTACGTAAAATCTCTAGCTAGATGTGCTCCTCCCTCCGTCGTAGTGTTTGTTGTTTTTCTTTATAGTTCACTTTTCTCATAGTACCTAGCTGTTATTCCTCTTAAAAAATTATTATATGTACTTAATATCCCTGCATTATAATCGTATATCTTTGGTTTCACACTCTCTTTTGTCTCTTCCAGGTTAGTATCTAATGATAAGCTGATTCCGCCGGCTGTGTATATGATGGGGTAAGCTCTTGAAAACTTGTTGAATGGATTACCAAAAAAAAAAAAGTAGAGGAAAAAAGGTGTTCTTTATACTCAGGCTCTCTCTCTCTAATCTCGAAAGCATATCTTCTCTTGGCTTCTTTCACTCCTTTTCAATTCCCAACGCTTTTAAAGTGAAAATCTCTCAAGCTGTGCCAAAAGACCACCTGAGGAGCAGGGAAAAAAAAAGAAGAAACTTTGGCACCGTGTCGTATACGTTATGTATTAAATTTCATAATGGTCACACTCTGTGCCCAACCGTTCTCTTTCAATAATATTTTTCTTCTCATCGGCATTTGTTTTGCAAAAACAAACAATAATGTACTTGGAATGAGCTCTACTTAAATGCCATGCTTAGTGCCTTTAAATTGTATGAACTCTACACCGGAAAGTCCTGTAAAACTTGCTAAGAACGATGCTCGAAACATGGCCAGAGCTTGCTGCTTTTCGTGCCAGCTCGTGCGGTTCTCTGTAATTGGCATATAAACGAGTTCGTCAGCTTCAAGGCATGAAATAAGATGAAAGTAAAACCGGGCGCTGCTGAGTTTGGCCCGAGTTCAAGTGCTTAGCCGGCTCGTTAGGCGTTTATTTGCGCCCCCAAACAGCAGCCCGTGCATGTGGGCTAAACATATTTCTCTGATATTCAAAAATACGAAATGTTTGATGTATTAGTTGAAGAATTCTTCAATAACAAAGAATATTCATTGAATGGAAAGTTGATCTTAAAGGGCGACCTGTCCTGATTTACGCATCGATTAAGTACCGTTTGACGATAATAATTAAACGATAGCTTTAAATCGCCGGGCTTCAATAAAAATAGTTGCACAAAAGGGAATTTGCATACCCGGAAAAAATTCCTTCACTGAAATTGCTTAATTCTCATCGTGTTCGCGCGCTGCAGCGAAACACAACCGCTCATGCCGAACAATTTGAGTAAATAAAAAACAGACCATTCAGGGGGAGTACTCGCTGGAAAAAGAAAAAGAAGAAGAGTGCAGCACAAATAAAACTATGCGACAGAAAATGCCAGCGAACGGCTAAAAAAAAAAAGCTAAAAAAATAAAATAAGGATGAGCAATCGCAGGAGAGCAGGAGGAAGTCCGAGCCAAATCAAGCGGACTCGCTCAAAGCGAATCTGGGGACACTTTAAATGGAACAGACTCGGACACGTGGCATATGCAACACATGCACGGCAGGAGGGAGGGGCAGCAGGAGGGAGGGGGCAGCCGTCTGATGCTGCGGCCAAAAGTGAATGTCATTGTTAAAAGTTGTTGCCTTGAGGTCGGTCGAGCACTCGCACACACTGTGGCAGCTTGGCATGGAAAAATCATATTGCTTGTGCAATGAATTATAATGTAAAGCACTTCAATTTGTACTGTGTGTGTGGCAGATTCCATTGCCCCGGCCAGGACGGTGGTATCTCGGCTCCTGTTATGAAATTGCATTTGCATGCGGCTCGTATGAGCTGTATGTGCATGTGTGAATTTCCGCTTGGGGCAAAAACCAGCTAAAGGATATTCTGTTTGAATTGTCCTAGAGCATTTAAACTGTTTAGTCATCCGGAGTCGAGGAATTTATAATTAAATTTCCATAGGCTGCTCTGCATGAATAAAGTAATTATAGCTCCAAGAATCAATTCAATGCCAAATGTCACGCATTCATTAATGTTATGTAAATTCACGAATTCAATTGAATCAATATCCAACTATAAGTGCATGCTTTCAGTAGAATAGACCAGAAAGTCATTTATATATAATGGGCTGGCATTTTTTAGGAATAGATAATTGATCCGATTAAATGGAAGTCAATTTTCCAGTCTCACGCCTTTTCAGCTGAAAGGCCTCTCATTACACTCTTTCGGAAGGTCATTGCCGATAAAATTCTAATGAAAGAAATCTCGTTTATAATTCATTTCATCCATCAGCCGAAACTTTAAGACTCTCACCCACCCCAGAAAGCCATAAATGGCAGCTGCCATGATGCAGCACGCCGGGTCGCTCAAGGCGTATGCGTATTTTATTTGCCAAACTCCATTAAATGAGGAAACAAATATACAAAGGCAATTCAAGGGCGAACATAAACTTAATTAAATTACGTATTCGCCTGGCGCTATACCGGGCCGATTGGGCAATAGAATAGCTGAGACTGCGCGCTTCCAAATCCTTACCTTAAAGTGTAACTTTTTAATGGGCCACACTTGAACCGGCGAAGCCAATTAAAATGCCTTTTGGGTTGACTTGGCTCAAGAGTTGAGTTTTTTCAATCAACACACACACACACACACACTAATTTATTTAGCAATTGGCACGTAAGGGGTTAATTGTTCGCCCGTCAGCACGAAAAAGCTTGGCCCTTATAGACCATATATCGATTGTGCATAACTAGCACATGTTTAACGAGCTTCCCATCAAGCAGCCACTCCTCCCCCCACCCAAAAAAAAGAGCCCTGCCTGCTACTGCTGGTTTCTTCTTCTTCTTTTGCGTGCTTCACACTTTAGTTGAACGCCTCTCGGTATGTTTACTTGTTTGTTTTGGTCTGCTGCTGCTGCGGGCTGCGTACTCAAAGCTCATTAGGAAGGCCAAAAGTAAACCCTAAAAAAATAAGTAATAAAAAAAAAAAAATGATGTGTGTATACACATAAGGAACTACTAGCCCTTTTGCGTGTTGCGTGCTGGGCGAATGTCAACGTCTGCCTTTTGGATTATTTAAATATAAATTAAAAATCACTCATACGCACCATCGACACATGTGGAAGTAGCAGCAAGAGCAGCTGTGGCCTGCACAGGCCAACTGCGGGTGCCGACTGCTACATGTATGTGTATGTATGTGTATTACTTTATAAATAAATCAATTAGACAAACAAGCGCACAGTTTGAGCGCTTCGGGAGCAGCCAGGCCAAAACCAATTTTCTAACTATTTGCTAGCAGCTTGAAACAATAAATTCTGTTGCCTGCACACTCGAGCCAAAGGTCTCCGTGTGGTATATATATATATCTGAGTGTGTCTGTGTGTGTGTGTGTGTGTGTGTGTGACTTCTAATTTGTCTATGTACAAGGTAACTGTTGTCCACAGCTGCCAGAAGGTGACTTACGCTCGTTGCTGCTCGATCGAGTTCACTTATTTTATTACGCCCGATGGACGACAAACTGGATGCCAATTGCCATTTAGTCGTTGGTTTTAACTATTTTTTTTCACCCAACTGCTTGTCACTTTATCCGTTGGCAATTGGCTCAATTAGCCAATTAGTCAATTGGCTAGCAATAAAATGACTTCGTGTAGGCGTTGCATTAGGCAATATCGTTCTTCTGGAGGTAATTGAGGAACATTCTAACTGAACCTGTGATTTAATTTGCTCGGAAGAGGTCTTTAATTAGTATTTAACTAAAGTACAGCTGCTTCGATCAAATACTTGAATTAATATTTCCTATGAATTTCACACACATTATTATTCTAATTTGTTTGCTTAGCTTTTCTTTTGTTAGCTTTTCATTTTCTTCTCGTGATATCACAACTTTTTTTCCGTTTCATTTAATAAAGTCGGCCCCATCCGTTCCAGGTCCAATGAAAGTTAAAAATTTCTCGGAAATGTGTGTGTAATTCATGTGTATTTTACCATCGTGCTTCCCCCGCCTCGGGGGTGACTTTGCCTCTCAGTTGTTGTGATTTCTTCGAATCACCCTTTGAAGCGTCTACTTAAGAACGTGCGAAAGTATTAATAGACTTTGCCCGAATTTGCCAGACATCTTAAATTTCATAAAATAAAAACCCTTCAAATATGGAAATCCTTTTAAATTGTTGGTAATTCTCTAGGGAAGTTGCTGCTCTTGAGAAATAGTTGACAATTCTCTGACAACTTTTCTTACATCAGCTTCACACTCAAATTTTCATTTGTCAACTGGATCGCCAGCTTATGTTTTAGCATCTGCTTCATTGACAAATGGGTATCCATAAAGTTCAGATTTCTTTTCAGACAAGGTATATCAAATTGGCATTCTAGTTTTTCTAGTTTTGTCTCAGCTTTTAGTTTTTCTTCGTCTTTCGCATGTCTCAGCAGCAAACATTTGCCAATTGGCAAACGAAATCCACATAAATCAGCGGCATAGCCAAGGAAAACTATTTCCCATTTTCCATTTTTTTCTATTCATTTTCGGTGGATATTGAACTCAGGTTCAAGCCCTGCGATATCCTTGGAGCACTCGAAACTTGCTCTCTCTCGTTTTACAAAATTTCCAGTTGTAGCCACCCTCTAGAACTCCCTCTCTTCTCGTCTCTCTCTCTCGCTCTCCCTCTCTCTGGCCTGGCTTTTGTATACCTGCTCTGGGCCTTGGCACAAACACGTAATCAAATAATCCAATTTGTTTGCGCAAAAACTGAAACTTTTCGTCGTACGGCTTCCGTTGACGTTGCTTCTCTTAGTGCCTCAGCCTTCCATTCAGCCCCCCCTCACCTCGCAATCCATCCACTAATTGTTTGAGTGTCTGCATGGATTTGGTCGAGTCGTACACTGTAAATTAGGCATAAATGCTTGACTCTGTATATACAGGTTATTTGATTTTAGTTCCGAGTTGTAATTGAAATTTACTTTACCCAATTTTCAGCAATAATTTGAGCTCTTAATTTAAGCTTTTTATGGTGTGTTGAGTGTTCGGACTAATAGTTCATAGATCGCCTCCATCGTCCACATTCCGTCTGACTGTGTGTCACCTCTCTGTAGGCTTGCATGTCGCATTGGCCATCAGCTATTCACATTTCAGTTACCACCTGCTGCTAGTTTAGGTCTGTTTGCCGAGCATTTACTCATGTGACGCACGCTCTACTGTGCACAAGCACACACACACATGCATACACACACACATACACTAAAAAAAGGCACATACTTACACCTGTGCTGGCATATTGTTGAGGAGATGTGCTGCAATGCGTTTCATTGGTTTTTCTGCCCTGTAATCATGGCAGTTGGAAGTGGGGTAAATGCAGCTCGGGTTAAGTCGGGGCTGCCAATTATATATATCATGAAAGTGAACCCGTAATATATCAACAATTAAACCCGGAATGGAGCTCGTCTTGGACTTCAATCCCACATCAATTGGATGCTTTTTTTCTAAATGCAGGGTATTTGCCAGCAGATCCTGTATCGCTTTAAGTCTCCGCTTGCTGCAGGTCAACAAAACAAGTTGCAGGCTTAAATTCGTTCCTGCCCCCGCTGCCCGTTGCCTGCCCTCCCCCCTACACGATTCATTTTGGTCTATGGCATTGACAGTTTTGCTCTTTGAGCTGGTTGTAGTCAGGCTCAAGGCAGCACTCAAAGGCTCTTGAGAAACGTAATCCCTATGCCTATTACCAACTAAGTACGGGAGATGGGCGCTGGAGAGGAGGGAGAAGGGAGGGGGGCCAATTGAGCTGTTGTAAGTGCAGCCAAAGCCGACAAAGCGCTCGCAAGTAATGTGCACTTTTTGTAGCTGCAGTGCGTGCGCCGGAAGCCATTGCGGGTTAGGCACGCACTAGCTGCAGGAAGCACCACTGACAGTCAAGGATGGTATGCAGGTCGTAGTTGATGCGTGGCGGAGGCGTGGCAGGTAACGGAAATACGCGACGCGACACTTTATGACAGGTTGTGGCTGGAGCGGGCAAACCCCCAAGTAAAGCCAAGACCGAAAAGAAAAAGAACTCAGCTACTTGACAGAGAGAGAGCAAGAGAGGGTGGGAGAGGGAGAGGGAGAGAGGGAGGGAGAGGATGATGGTGTGTGGTTGGGCTTAAAGGGCTGCTTGAGCCTGTCAGGCATTAGGAATGCATTGTCTGGGCGCAGTTCAGTGCAGTTCATTTCGCAGTACCTAAATCAGCTCTTGGCAGTGGGCGTGGTGCACTTCAGGGGCTTCCCGTTGCTCTGTGTCTGTGTGTGTGTGATAGATAACTACCCCGTTTAACCCTCAACGTCTTGGCCAACAAATTAGCGCCTGTATTCGTTCTTGTTTTTTTTTTTTTGTGATGTGTTGTCTGTCTGCCGCCACATTTCAGTTGGCTTTGCAGCGCGCAGCCGGTAACAGTGACGGGTTTTACCACGCGTTGCCAGCATTTTGTTCCCGCAACATCTACGACAATACGGAGCGCAATTTATGTGCTGGCAAGTGCAAATTTCGCTGCCAAAACTTGCGCGCAAATTGAGTTTCTTTCACAACTAACTTTCGTGGGAGTGCAACAGTGCGTCTGTCTGTCTGTCTGTCTGTGGGGCTTGCTACGTGTGTGAGTGTAGCAGCAAGCAGCTGACAAAACATGAACTACTTAGAATCTATGCTGTGGTAAGCAACAACTCATAGAAGAAGTCGTCCTTTATTCGAGCTTAACCTCAAAATCCAATTAAATATCTTCGAAAGCCAATTATATAATTGAATGCCGAATTATTCAATGAACGTAGTTTGAGCTGCTGCAGAGCACAATCGTACTTGAGTATAATTATTTCAATTTAAATATGATTTGCATTTAAAAGTTTCATAATGAAATTCCTCATCATATTATTATTTGCAATAATTTGCCGTTGAGTGGTTGGTAAACAATATCAGCTTAACATTTTGTATTAAAGCGTGTATTTAATTCATTTTATATTAAATATTATATTTAATTTGCTTATTAGTTATTCCGCGAAAGTTGCCAAAGTTAATTTCATTTTAAATCTGTTCGCAATATCCCAGAACTGTCCGAAATTCTATTTAAGCACTTAATTCCACCACAAAGTTAGCCCGTAAATAGAAGCCGTAGAACCGCCCGCGCCCCTCTGGGTGAACAGTGCAAGCCGAGAGCTTAGAGAAACTCTATTATGACAATTTTCAAGTGGCTAACTCTGTGGCTCTGCGTGGTGCAGACGCCTCGGGTCGGGTACCTTCCAAAATGAAAATAATCTCGAAAGTTTCGTAAATTTACGGAATATAATTTAAATGCAATTTGTTGCACACTGACCTAAAAATCTTTTGTAACATTCTAATCTAAATGTTGATGACAATATTTCGCCTTTATTTTATATAAATATTTCTTTGGCTTGTGCCTCCTCTTCACACACAGACAAAAATATTTTGAGCAAATATTTAACGATGCTGCTCAGTGAAGGAATGATGTGAGAACGCAAAAATGTGTTGCCTACATTTCTGCGCTTGCAAAAACGAAGCAAACAGCAGAAAAGGAAAGAATAAGAAGAGAAAAAAAAACTTCATCTCCAGATTGTTGGCTGCTGTTTCTTTTTCTGTTCGCTTGCTTTGGCAAATATTTGCGCACGTCATTTCCCGTTGCCCACGCTCAAATTGGGCTAGGACCAACGCTTCCTTAAATGATGTGGAACGAAATCAAATTAATGCCAGTCGTGCGACCAGAAAGTATTCACAACAATTTAGATGCAAAGGAGAATACATACAGACACTTCAAGAAATCGCATAGTGAGCCAATTAAAGCCCAGTGCCAAATCATTAACGTGCCACATGCAACGTGCAGCGTGCAACGGGTAACGCGCAGCCATCTTTAATTTATGCGCTATGCGCCTACAAGTATTCAGCATGCAAAATGCATGCAGCAAAGTGTTGGCGGAACAGACAGCAGCCTGGGCGTCCCTGGCGCGTCCTTTACCCTATGCATAATGCGAGAGCAACGGGACTATATAGTCTTATGAATTAGACAAGGATATTCGCGACTCCATTACCTCACAATACCCAAGATACTCAGTTTTCCCTCTAATTGTATGCCTGCAACATGTACAGACAACATCCTATGCTCTTCCAGAGTCTTCTCCTATTAACTTGTAGTGTATGTGTGTCTCGGTGTGGCTGTGGAGTTACTTTTGCATATTTTATGTAGGCCTCGCGCCAGAAAGTAAGCTACAATTCGCAAAAAGTCCCATAATTTGCGGCCTGCTGGCTGCGACTCTTGCGTTTTATAATTTGTATACTGCGTTGGCGGAGGTTTTTTGTCAGGAAGTTACTTTAACGCAGTCTAACTCGGATATTGTAGTTTTTAAAAGTTTCGACTCATTTAACATAACAGTTTCTGCTATTTTTAACATAGTCAGATTAGATTTCGATGCTTTAAGCAAGGCAAGCAGTGCAAAGCGAAGAAAGCAGTTCAGTTTGAGCTGAACTTCAACGATTTTTAACAGCGTCACTTTTTATAAGAAAATTCGGGAAAATTAATAAGTTTTCATTGTAAAACATAAAACCAAGTCTGTAGAAGCTTGACCCAACCGAATTATTTTGATTACTTACAAATGAGGATCGAATATTCGCTTAAATGAAAAACTTTGAAGTCCGTGTAATTATTTAATTAAGTGAAGCATGCTTTTAGCGTTCATTGGATATGTTTGCTAATATATTTTTATGTACACACAAAATGGCGGGGAAAACAGCTTTAGCGAGGGATTTGGATTTTCTTTTTTTTTCGTTCACATCCTTGTTGCCAGTTGTTGTTCTTGTTGTCGCTGTTTGTTAGTTTTCTATGCCTGTGACTGGCATGAAAAGCATTTTACACATGGCAGCATTTTTTAATTTTACAGTGCAGCTTTTAGAAATACGCGAGCTCGCGAACCAACACATACACACACACGCACGCACACATACATACAAATGCACTTACTAATTAGAAATAAAAATGCGCTCTGCACTTTTGCTCATTACGTTGTTGTAGTTGTTGTTGTCCTTTTCTATGGCCACACACACACGCCACATGCCAACCGACCCTTCTATGTAACTGGCCCCTTATCGTAGGGCGGCTTGTCCCAGGTCTCAAAATAATAAACTCCCTCGCGCTCAGCCAGCTGCTCCATTGATAGTCCGCCCAAATCTCCGCCCATGTGCAGACGGTCGCCCGTGGGCTGCGGACAGCGTTTGTGCCGTGTCAACTGCTGCCATTCGACAGGCTTGCATCCTTTGGCCTCGAAAGCCGTCGTCTCTAGACTCTCCTTGAACAATTCAAAGGCACGCCAGTGGCTGCATTCGTGCCAGAAGCAGCCCGGCTGCTGGCTACCAAAGTTGGCATAGAAATCAGCATGGCCCAGCGGACGATCGAATCCGTAGCTACCTACGCTGGTGTGCAGGACTTCCACATAGTTGGCATCGTTACGGCTGAGACGCTCCTTCTCCTGGGCATAACGGAAGGAGGGCAGAGCGGGATCCAGAGCGCGAATTACACGCACCCGGCCAGTCTGAACGTGCTTCGAGGCTATCCCGGCCACATGGGCGCCCATGCTGAAGCCAATGAGCTGCAGATCCTCGAAACGCAAGCCCGCCTCCATATGCAGAAAATCCAAGAACTTGGCCAGAACTTGACCCACAGGCTTCACTCTATAGCTGGCCGTTATATAATCGGCGATGGCGCCACGCCCCCAGTCTACAGTGAAAATATTGTAGTTGCCATCGCTGAGCTTCAGGTAGGCGGGCACCAGGTAGCTGTAGACGTTGGCATGTGCATTGCCGAGCCAGCCGTGGATTATGACGCTGCAACGACAAGATGTCGGAAGTTAGACGACATCCCTCAAATCCCATCATTTGTAATTACTACAGACACACACACACACACACTCAGATACACGCAGGGAAAATAATGGCATGCATTATTCATAACTTACCGCGTCGGATGGAATGGATTGAAGCGCGAGTTTCTGAGAGAGACGGCATCATAGAGTCTGACCGTTTGGGTGGTCAGCTCCATCGACTTATCCTTGTCATCCTTGGGATTCAGGCCGAAGGCAGCGGTCAGCGTGTTGCCAACGACATGCTGCAGCAGTCGATTAGCATTGCCATTACTATACAGCGGAATAGCCGGACCACGCCCACTGCCCGAGTGAAGCTGAAAGTATGTCTGTCGCTCGGCATTGTAGAGCAAATTATAGTCCTGCAATCGTAATAGTTGCTCATCGCCGGCCAGCATTTGGCTAGTCGAGTTGTCTTCGAAATTATGCATTCTCGATATTGGCAGCGCATCGGGGCCCATTAAGCCCATGCTGCAGTTGTCCTGCTTTGATATCTTTCGCATTTGTATGCCAGGCCTGGTCTCGGGCTGCCTTTCTTCGGCTGCTGCTGCTGCTGCTGCCCTCATCATTGCACTTTCCACTTCATTTGCCACTTTTACTTGCTCTGCGGGCTCCGCACTTGGCTGCAGCCCCAGCAGCAGCAGCAGCAGCTGATGCCCCTCCGCCCGCAACTGATTGTTTTCCGCATCGAGCTGGTGTGCTCTGTAATCAGCATGCGAGTAGTAGTTGGATTCCTCAATCCGTCGCTTGTATACATTTCTCAATCGGCCCATGGATTTGGCCTCGACAGCACGGCTGTGCCACAAACAAGCTGGGGCAACAGAATGAAAGTGCATTAGACGAAACTAGAACAAGTTTCGCGGCCAGAGAAGGCACACAAAGCGCACCTGAGTTGATATGAGATAATCACCTGACTGACAAATGAACAGTAGACCAAGACCAAGCTGCATTGCGAGTTTTCTTTGGCGTACTTCTTGACTGCGTTGTTCCGTGTTGCTTACATGCTCGTTATTCGGGTGTGTCGAGTGTGTTCTCACTGACATGCTCTCGGGGACTAGCGACCGGCCCGAACATGCCTCGCATTAAGACCCCCGACTCGGAAAGTTTTCTCGAGCTGTGCGGCCCTCGGCGGTTATGATTTGCTTAAAGTATTTTCATTTGGGCTCTCTTTGCCAAAGTCAAAAGAAAAAAAGTTAATATCATGCAGCAGTTTACACTTTTCACTGGAGTTGGGATACTCTTTCCTCGCTGGAGTCAAATTAAATGCCCGACGAGAGTAATAAATCAACTCTTCCGGGAGATAAGGCAAAGAGACTCTTGGCACAGCTTAGCCTGGCCGGGAAGTGTATTTGAGCTTCGGCTTATCGCACTTACTTATTGTGCTTAACAAGCTCATGTTATTGCTATCGAAGACTTCCGCCGAAAAGACACAAATAAATAATACGAAATACCGTTCGCTCACAGCTCCGTGCACCTCATTAGCCGTTAATCTGTTGAGTCAATAAAAGTTCAGCCTCAACATGCGATGTGCCACTGACCAAGTTTTTGGTCTGGCCTTAGTACTTAGCACTTTTTGGACACATTTTGGGATAGGTCAATGCACCAAAACGGCGGCTGTCTGGCCAACGAGCGACCAATACCAGCCAGAAAGTTGTGGGCGTATGATACTTTATATTCAATTGAGGCAAGAGAGATGAAGAAATGAATTTATGCGGATTGAACTAATCTATTTATAAATGAAGCGTTAATTGCTTGTATTTACTTAAAATAAAAAGTTAAATAAAGCATCGATGTCTAGAAGAAAAGCTATAAATAAGTTTGAAGAATCCCTTTTTATTCCCTTTTTAACCTTTCACATTATTATCCATTTCGTTTATGCAAATTTTATTCTAATCAATCTTAATATTCTCTTCTCCTTTTTATCTGATTGTATTGCAGGTAAGTTCACACATGCCACAAGAAAATTTGAGGACATTTGAAGCGGCAGAGGAAGGAGGAATACAGTACTAAAAGTGAAGCGTCGTTCGCCATTTTATGGACGTGCATTTCCTGCGGCTGAATTCGTTCACGTATGTAAAGGAAATCGGGGAAAACAATATGCATTTCTTATTATCACTGATCGCCGAGCACACAGAAAACGTGACGAAAACAAAAAGGAAACGCGCTTAAAAAAAAATATGAAACGATTGTGGGGACATCCCCCCAAGACCCGAAGCATAAAAAGTTACCGAATTCGCATGAGAAACCCCACGGTCGTCTTCTTCTTCCCCATTCTTTTTCTCTGCTTTATCTCCGTGAGTGGCGCAATCCTTGAAATGAGTTTCTCAAGTGCACACTTGAAAATTTTGCTGTATAGATAACAAAATTTATTGAATATGGTGCAGGGGCAACATTTTAATTTTACGGAGCTGCAGAAAGAGGTGTCCCCCGGCTATACTCGATGCGACTTTGTTGCAGATGATGGCTCAGCAGAATGCGATAGGCCGCAAGTTCAACGTACAATGCTTTTTTTTTTTTAAGGCAGCTGGACTAGAGAGGAGCATAAGATAAAATCATTCCGAAGGGTACAGTCATTTTATATATATTACTCGTGCACTTGACATCAATTTAATTCTTTTTTGTATCCTTGCTGTAGTTGGATTACATTATAGTTTGTGGTAGGAATTGCTAAGAAATTCCTGTTCAGTCGTGTCACGACCCATAGCCAGCACCAAATTTGAAAGGTGCTGCTGCAGCTATTGTAACTTGCCAGAAGCAACTCTTGTTGCTGTTGTTGTGGAGCAACACTCAGACAGGATTTGCGGAAAACAATGCGCGTTCCCCATAATCGATTAAAAAGCGGCTGTAAGGGAACAACAATCAGGCAACAGCCACAGCAGC
>JABVZY010000307.1:1999735-2014670 GCA_020883555.1 Drosophila nannoptera
GACCGGCCTAGATCCGGATTATTCTGCGGTTTTCAGTTATATATAAACATACACACATTGATATACATAAAATACACCCCGCCCACCCCAAATATTATTTCCTTTTTGTACACTCAACAATTTAAATTTATTTAAAAATAAATTAAATTTTTTATAAAACTCTTATACAAGGTTACAAATGTAGAGAACGCGTGCGGTATGCGAGAGGCTTCGGCCTTGAATGAACCTCCTTGCTTCACTGACTGCATTCCATTCACCTGGCCTTCTGCTTTACATTTATATGTAGTAAGTATGATTGGATCTTTAGTTTCGATTTTCGATTTTCGATTTAACACCAGAATTTCGTCATGCTCAGCTGACGGCTGGAACACACTGTTCTCTAATTGTATCCTTATTTGGGCAACGAGCAGATTTCGCAGGAGGTCAGCTCGCTACGATTGATGAAGGTGCAATGGTTGCAAGTCCAGCTGTTGCTATCCAGATCCATGGCATCAGCATCAGTACCAGAGGTGGTCGATGCACCACTGGGATAGCTGGCTGTGCCACTGTAAGACAAAATTGTTGAAATCAATACCATGGAATTCACATTGTTGTGCTTCACTTACCCGCTGCCAGTGGAACTGGCCTGGATCAAGGATTCAAGCAGTTTCCACACCTCTATGCTTTTAAAATCGGCTGCCTTATTGGGATTCTTGGCACGTACCGCCTCGAACAATGGCCCCATATGTTGGCGCAGCGGGAGCATGTCCATTTTGTACAAATAGATTAGTAAATGGAAGTCCGATATGGCCTCGAGGAAATCCTCCTCGGCCCAGGCGGACAGATAACTGCTGAGCGCATTAAAGTCCTGCAGGTGGCCATCGATGTAGCGATTCTCAACGGGGAATGCCTGGTGTTTGTCGTACTCTGTGAATGTGTATATCGGTTGCAGTGGCGTCGATGCGGGCACGTCGACCAGTAGATATTCAACGGGTAGTGGGCGTGCCAGACGCTGCACTTCGTTGCCGTATTGATCTTTCTCCTGAAATTAAAAAAATAAGCAGCAAAATTCATTTTTGATTGCACGTCATAGTACATCAGTAAATCTAATAAAGAGGTGTGTCGTCTGCAAGAAGCTCTTCCTATCAAGTCAGCTGCCCCAGTGACCTACATCACCGACTTGGTGTGACGTATGCAAAGCTTTTACAACCTGTTTGCTCGGCTCTGCAGCAAGAAGACGTAGGCTACCCTCGACCAGGCTGAAAACGACTGTTCGGGTTTATCATACGTCATCAAAACAATTGCAGTTGCACGGAGAATAAAGCTCTGGATGAAGAGAGACTGACACAACTTTAAGAGTATTCTCGCCAGCCTTGCAGCTTATGCTGCTGCATACATACTGTAAACAAAAGCAACTGGTAGCTGCATAGTGGGTAAAGTGCACCAAAACTGTACTGTACGATAAGGTTAAAGTAAATGCAAGAAAAATAATACTCATTAAATATATAATATAAAAATATTGAAATATAGAGGCAAATGTAGCCGAATAAATTGTACTGTTAAATAGTTTTCAATGGCTCACATTTAAAATCAGAGCCTTCAAAAGGAAGCCCTTACCTAAAAGGGCAAAGGATAGAATATTTTAGTATTTTAGGATAAAAAATAAAAATTAATATTTTTCCAAAATCATTACCAGAGAAATCTCTCCCACAAGCTAAATCTTTTGGGTCCATATTGAGGGACCCCACTGATTGTTCGAAAAAATATCGAGTTAGCATATGAAATGATGCGATTATGGTTGCCTGCATAGTCTAGTCAATAAAATGGAAAACCGCATTAAATTTCAGCCCATGGTCGAGGCTGTTCGAGTGCCTATGCAGTAATAGATAACTCTATTATTGCTGGCATTGACGTTGACGTTGCCGATGATATGTTGAAACGTAGAACATGGCAGAATTATGGACGCTATGGCTAGGAGTACCCCCAACACGTATCGTCTCATTACCATTATTATTAATTATAAAGATTTTGAGCAACAATTACAATTTTGTGCAATATTATAATAATAAATAATGAACCTACAAAGAGAGAAGCAATGAAGCACCCGACAGTGCTGACTTAATTATCTCTATAGGAATTAGTAAATGAAATTATTAAAAAAATATAACATGTATTAAAGCGGTTGCCTAGCTTGACAGGAAAAACAGAGAATATTGTGTGTGTTTGTGGCGTTGAGGTCTGTCAAGAATTTCATTTCAGTCCCGGTCAAAGGCCAAGCATTTACACAAACACAAATCATGCGTTCAGAAGATGCAACACCGAATATGTTGTTAGTTGACTCAATAGTTATAGAAGTTATATATATAACAAAAATGGGGTAAATAAAATGTTTGCACCAAGAGCAACAAACAGGCCAACAAAAATATGCAGAACGATACACACGTGCATGCACGCATTGGGAAACCAATTATATGCTAAAATCTGACAAATCAAACGTGGTAAACTGACTGCAGGACACAACAGAACAAGCAGAAGAATGATGGACATTACTGTTGCAGCCAGAGGTTCGTGGAAAAAGGAAATGGGAGCAGGGCTGCAGACAAATGACCACAACATTCAGAGAGGGAGAGAGAGAGAACGGGCGCGAGGGAGCTGCGGGCTCTGGATATTAGCCGAAGTGCAGAACCAACTGACATTGACATTCAGCGCGTGGCACAATATGCAGCAAAGCTTTTTTGCTCTGCTCGTCCTGCTGTTGGGCTAGCTATAAAAGCGCGTTACGCTCTTTCCTACTGCATTTGTCATCCAAACTCCTGGCACTACACACGCAGATTCGCGGAACGATAAAATACGCGCGATACGAGAGCATATTCGGCAGAAACAAGAATAACGAAAGGACCAAGAGCAAAAGACTTTTTCAGTCGCCAATCAATGCCAAAATCGACTAGTATCATGCACAAACAGTGGAACAAGGGAACTGTCACACACTGGGATCAGTCCAACAATCACAAAAGCAACAATAATGTTTTGGTCAGCAGTTGCCTCGTCAACGGTGACATCGGGGAATGCGGGAGCGCCCGCTGGAATGGCCAGTGCAGCGCCTTCCTATCAGCAGCAGCATACCAAGCCGCCACGCATGTTTCCCAGCAGTTGGCAAATCAGCAACGCTGCATTTAAAGCGCGACGCTGCGAACAGCAGCAACAACAACAAGCACCCGAGCATGATGAAATGGAAGCAGCAGAACAGACACATCGATCATCGAGCAACAAAATAAAGAAAGTCAGTCCGAAAAGTGACTGTAAAATATTCAAAGCCCTTACCTCCTGCAAGTGCATACAAAACGATATAAACTAAGCGACAAACTAAGTGAACTCTAAAACAGTCAGCAAGTGAAACCATTCACATAATTAATTTAACAATAACAACTCAAAGAAAATTTACCAATCTAATAATCTAAAATGCAGCATGAGGTAAGTCTTTGATTCGAATGCTGCAAGTAAGTTTCTGTGAAAATATGCTGCATGCAGCTATCAAATCCTTTGATGAAGCCCGAAACAGAATTCATTCATTGTAGCAGTTTAAGGAAAATGCAAGGCAAGAAGTTTCAAAACTATAAAGAATTTTCAAAATTATCAAGAGGAACTTGGGAAGTAGAAGCTTTCACTCAAAAACTTATAAACCTTTAAACAATAAGCCCAAGCACAATTTTGTTGCTCTTTATACTCAATTTTCGCTTTTTGAAAGCATCGAATTTCTCGTAAATTTCATTGTTTGGCAGCGTTTAATTGAATTTCGTTGCACATGCACGAGAAGCAGCTAATTCGACTTTGCGGCAACAGCTGGATGCGCCATGAATGTACAAGGCATACGTATATATATATATATATGCGTATACATTGATTTCGACGGACTAAAGGCAAAGCAGCGATGGAGCCTTTACAGCAAGAAACTGCATTAAAGCTCCTCAGCTCCATATACAATTACATATATATGCATTCAAACTTATCGTGCAATAATTCGCTGATAAGAAATAGGGGTTAAATAAATATTTATATTTAATAAAATATTAATATATTATTGACAAAGATCAGAGAGTAATTACGAATTAGTAATTAGGTTCATTTGAGGTAAATACCTATTGCTTTATTACTTTACTAAGCTGGTCAAGGCTTGCTCGTTAGAATAGATTTTAAATCAATTGACTATTCTAATGGAAAGAATGTCACCCTTTCAATCAACCATTTTATGTAGATGACCACCATGTATCATCAGGTGTTACCAGTAAAGCCTACAAGGGTGCGTGCTGCAGAATGGAATGTTCCAAGCACATTCAGAGAATCACTTAACAGACAAATAATCTCAGCTCTTATTCAATTAGTAAGAACTGATAACAACAGGTCGAATTAACGGACGAGCTCATGGCTAAGTTACAGCTAAAGCCGATACTCTAGCAACTTTAAGTACTTAGACACTGCATCTACACTCTCAACCATAGACTCCTTACACCTACGACTTTGAACTAAAATATAAACTAATACGAATACAAATGGTTTATGAAACCTAACTAAAATCAAATTGACCCCCCACTTTAGAAATCGATAGAATAATCCTTTTGAATTCGCTTGGGAAATGGTATCTTAGAATTGGTATTCTTTGTGTTAGAGTGTGTTTCTGCTTGCACGAAGCTTTTCCTCTTCATTCATAAATGGAATTTAATTTCGATTCAGCTTTAAATTTAATTTAATCCATCAAATCATATACAAAGTGAAAGCAAAATAAATAAGCAGGATATATGCAATTCGGTAAAAATTACCAATTCGGGAGAATCACCGTAATTTTAAATTTTGTAAACAATAATTCATTTGGAGCCCCAACAGTATTTCCAACTTATTTTTACGAATAAACATATTAAGCTTTTCTGATACTTCATACAAGGCATATTATATTATATTATATTAGCTCTACTCAAAGCAGCCGCAGCACGCGCGAATGTTAATCATTGCAAATACATTTGTGTGGGTGGGCGTGTGTATCTCGATGTGCTCTGACCTGTTTGTTTGTTTAAACCATAAAAACCAATGGCAGGCGACAGTTAACAATTTTTTTTTATATACGCTCTGAACACAGAGCCAGGCAAACACTGGCTAAATGTGTAGGTCGTCACAAGCGTAGCTCGTCTCTCTCTCTAGACATCTCTCTCTCTCTCTCTCAACTCTTGTTCGCATATTACTTCTAGTTGGCTTGCCTAATAGCTTTAAGTTTTGTAAACTACTAAAATTCCTCCTCAGTACACTTTCGCAAGTCTTCCACAAAGCGACGCGCAAAGGTAGGCAACAGAAATTGGAAATACAGCTTATTTTAGTTATTAGGCTAGGACTTAGACTTCGGTCTAAATTCTCTTGCTTAAATTAGCAACATAACAAATTTTAGATTCAAATTATTAAATAACTTGCAAGAAGAGAAACTTGAGAGAAAATAACTTGAGAGAAAATAACTAAAAAGTTTGTGGAAATTCGGTACTGGTTTAATTAGTTTGCACTTCCTAGTAATAGAATTGGTAAACTTGTTTTTATTCCTCCAAAATATAATTATAAAAATGCCTTTTGAATTGACCAAACAGAAAAATTATTTAACTCTTCAAAGTTCATATTTAGATTAATTTAAAAATATTCTGAGTACTCAATGGATTAAAGGTTTATGTGCTGGTCGAGAGCTTTCAACTGCATGGGTCTGTCAGAAATCTCTATCTTTTAATTGCAATAAATGGAAATGAAATATCAATTAACAATGGAGAGACATGGAGAGAAATGCGAAATGTGTCCAGCTCGACTCAATTCAATACCCAGAATCATTTTATTGAAAAAAGAAAAGGAATTAAGTTCTTTCTCATTTCATCAATTTTGAATAATCCTCACAGCATGCCGCCTGACCCATACCCGTTTGCAATATAAACTAAATTAGCAAAGCAATAAATCTCTCACCTCTCGGCTCTCTGCTCAGTGTGAAAGCTTCAGTAATAATTCTTTAACTATTTCCACACTTGTTGGTAGATCTAATTACAGTTTTTAAATTAATACAAGTTTAAATAGACTGAATATTGAATATTGAAACGAAATTTTGAATCTGAATTGAATGAAAAGAAGTCGCTTTTAACCATTATCAGGAATGCCACAATAATTTATCCTCGATTTGTTATTTTGTCTCTTTGAACCGCAAATACCGAGGAAACTATCTAGTGTACTCAGCTGCTGTTTGAAGCAGGACAAGATCGCCACGATCTTAAAGCGATTCGAACGGAATACCTACGCAGGACACATTCTTGAAAGTTTGTGAAGAGCACCTTCGAATTAAGTTCTGGACATATTGAAATTGGGAAATTCAATCCTTAGCTATGTTCTAAGCAACGCATCACGAAGGATGTTGAATATATAAATATATAAGAAAACAAATATATATTTATGTATATGTATTTATCTATACACGTGTTTATGCAAGAATTGTGTAAGATATTGTATTTCTATTGATATTTGAATCGAATTAACGAAAATTTTTGATAAGCATTTATGTTTAAAATATCGAAAATCAATTTTAGATAAAATTTTAATGAACATATTTTAAACAGGCTGGGAAAGACGAACGAGGTTACCTACTAATGCACTATAATCTATTCATATATTAAATGGCAGAAGAAAAACCTAACATCTTATCAAACTTCGAAACACTTCTGAAAGAAAATATTTTGGGAAAAACTTAAAAAAAAATACGATTGGTGAAATCTTCAAAAATTGCAAAATGTTTCTATAGATAGATGTGGACCATCTGATTATAGATATAGATAATTATAGATAGACAAAGAATAAATCCAATATAATAATGGAGAGATAAAATTGCAATATTATGATGTAATAAAATCCCACATAAATATCAAAGAACGACAAATTGACATTGGTTGTTGATTGTTAAGCCGCTACAAAGATACCTGTATTAAATTAAACCTTGAGAAATCTCAAGCTAGAAGAAAAATATATTTAAGATTTATTGTATGCAACATGTGCATCAATATGCAATTCGATAAGTGGGAAATCAAACCGTACGTTTGATTCGTAATATCGAACCTCAAAGTACAGCCAAATCTCTTTTAATTTCTATTATGCAATAAACAATTTATTTAATGATGATTTTAACTGCTCAAGCTCCAAGCAGATTTTATCGATCCCTATACGCAAACACGAAATTTGATCGAAAGGAATTTAACTATTGCTTTAAATGAGTGGAAATTAGAATTTTATATTTAATTATAGAGAAATTAAAATTGTAAAGAAATTTTGTTTGAGTAGGTTCAACATTAAGGATCAATTATGCTTGTGCTTTTAATGAGGAATGGAAATTAGAGTTTAATATTTAATTATAGAGAAATAAAATATGTAAGTTTCTTATTTTATCTAATTTTGCCTTTCCATCAGCTTCTTTTGCATAACACATCATTAATATTAAGAAATGGAACAATTAATCAAAGGCACAGTAAATATACAGAATGTAGAATTGATCCATATGTACACAGATTTGTCCACTTTTATCATGTTAAATGTTAGAAAATTTGTATAAATATCTGTAATTGTGATTTTGAATAAATGTTGCTCCAATTATTCTAAACAGATCAAATCAATGTGTCTACTGTGAGCTACTACTACTACCGCTGTCCTATATTTGTTAATTTTTAGACATTAATAAGCATATATGGGTATTACGTACCTTATAAAAGACATCCGGCACATATTGTTTATCGGTTGATTCACGTACGTAGCCTAGTTCCGGTGCATCCTTAGTGGGTATCAGACAATTATCTCGCACCAGAGCCATGCACTGTGCGGAAACAGCATAACCTTCCATGTACACCTGTTTGGCTTGATCACCTGTTGATATATAGCACATTTGATAAATAATATCGACAATTATAACTATTCAGCACATACCGGTCACGCAAATAGTGACAAATTTTGATCCGAACGTTCCATTAGTCGCGTATTTACATGGATTTGGATGGCGATTCTGCAACTCTCCTGCGGTTATGCACTCCTGAGCAGTCAGAAAATGTGTTTCTATACCGCGTATTTGCTTTACAGTTCCAGCGCTGGCATCTTCCGTAAGCAGATCCGTAAAGATCCATCCAATCTGTCAAAGAAAACAAGGGATCGTCAAATACAAATTCAGAATTTATGATATTGTTACCTTTTTAAGTCCTAATGCTTTGGCAACTGCTTCCACATCTTCGGCGTTCTCGTCTGGGCACAGGCTGATCGAGTCACGCGATGATTCCTGTGGAGGCTCATAGATGGCCGCTACCTTAGCACGTATACCAAGTGGCACATCTGTATGCTGATCGTAGGTGCCATATAAGAATCCCATGCGCTGATGACCCGTGGTGCGCCAATAGTTTAAAAAGCGCTCAACAATTTTTGTATTCTCGAACATGACATTATCCACATGACGGTACGTTTGACGATTAAGCGTTATGGCTGATGGCTGACATTTGGAGCATATGCCTTTGGGCCACGGCGGATGCTCCCGACAACCGGGCTTAATGCGACAATTGATGTCATCGAAAACAAAGTACTTCCCATGGTCCATCCCCGAAGTCTGCTTACGTATGTACGAGTGGAACGACAAGTGCTTTATATTATGCTCCTTCAGATAGTTCTCATCATAAGGTTCCAGCGGAGAGCAATGAACACAACGGCCATTAGCATTATGATGACAGCTAA
Organism: Drosophila nannoptera; assembly: GCA_020883555.1. Taxonomy (NCBI): domain Eukaryota; kingdom Metazoa; phylum Arthropoda; class Insecta; order Diptera; family Drosophilidae; genus Drosophila; species Drosophila nannoptera. The sequence goes on from JABVZY010000307.1 coordinate 2,008,478, forward strand.
AGCAGTTAATAGACAATGAGTATTTCGCACAAATATAGGCTTACCTAATTGTAATATATGCTATATATAATTACCTCTTTCAAGCGGCTGTTATGCAATACTTACAGTTTACTGTCGCGTTCACGTTTAATTGTTCCCTCGCATTGGATCAACTGTTGATCTACCTCATCCTCGACAACCTCAATGGAGGGACGCATGTTGGTGATTTTTTTCTCCGTAGACAATTTGACAGCACTATTGAACGACATATTATCGATTATTGAGGTACTTGTGCGCTAAAGGAAAAATAAAAGTGAGATTTCTAAATGTTTATATATACAAATATATATATATATTTAAATCTAGAGTAGTACTCACGCGTGATGAAGTGCCAGCCATTTGTTTTAAAAACAACATGTCGCCATGCTTAAGTATATTCCCTACTATCTGAGACCCATTTGCTTGAAGCTCTGTGGCAAAGTCTCGCTCCAGGAACAGCCCAAAACCGTCGACTTTAAGTGCATTTTGGACACTGTCATAAAGCTGTTTAAGATTTGATTTTGGTGAGATCTCGATTCGCTTGATGCCCTCTGCAGACTGCACTCGAATTAGCTGAAAACAGGCAACGTGTACATCCAGATTAGTACAAACACACATATGCATATCACAGATGCAAATCGAATTGATCACACCGATTGTTTACATAACGTAAAGAGACGATGCCGCACAAAAGCATAGACGAAATTACGCTTCTTGTAGATGAATTGTTCGAGTAGCAAAGGTGCACTGGCCATGTTGAAATTATTGTTCTTCTAGGCGATTGGCTGTTGCAACTGGAGTTGTTGTTGCTGATGTTGATGATAAGCGTAGCTTTAGCTACTTTTAATGGCCTAAAAGGCCCAAACTTAGTCTATTGAACTGTGCGACATGAAGGCGCGCATTTGACTGCAGCAGGAAAACAAATTGCAACCATATATATTTTTTTGGCATTGCTTACGAATTTAAATAAATAAGAGTGATGTGTGCCAAAAAGAGAGGAGGTTTCCACGGCCATGGCCAAAACTGAACGTTTGACTGGCACAAATGCAATCGTCACTCCTCTCCAAACTATTCACTCTCCACTACCTCCTATCGTCTCGAAGCATTGGTCGCTAAAATCTACAAGTCATTGTACATTTGCTTTAGTGTCAGTCCGGCGTCGTACTTTTCTGGCGTAGCCGTGGCAACGAATTTGCATTCATTGGCAATCTGTCCTTTATACGATGCACTCGCAATAGTATAATCTAAAGATTTTGGTAGATTGTTTATAAAAACACAGTTTATACGCTATATACAAATCACTTGCAAAAATTCGGTTGCCGGTGTTTTTTACAATCAGTAAGCAGAGATTGACATCGTCACTTTTACGGTTGACGTGCGCATTAAACGGCATGTGAACGTTCTGCCTATCACGTTAACAATTATTTTCAGTCCAATTACCAGTTTACTTACAATTTTATCAGACATTGCTTCAAAAAATTGCACTTGGAAGCAAAGCAGCACTTGTGTAGACAATAAGGACTTAGTGTGACCATGCGGTCTCACCGCAAATTAAATTGAAATGGTAATCGATAAAATACTGAATGCTGTTAATGCACTTATCGGCATTTGGATTTAGTGGCGGTAGAACGATAGCTGCTCTTAACAGCTGAACGGAAGAGTGATCGATTTTTCCTTCAAGCGCTATTTTTAAAAATAGTTATCAGATTCATTTGTTATTAACTTCTGAATTATATTTCATACGAATTTACAACAAACAAGCATTTTTGGTGGAAGACTGCGTTTTAAAGCTATAGCTATAGTGCGTGCGAGAGAAATTTCAATCATATTTTAAGTTACCCATGCATATGTATTTGATATCCACGTAGTCATCGATGCCATGACTTGAACCTTCCCGTCCTACGCCCGATTCCTTAACACCTCCAAACGGTGCCTCTGGCGCTGATATAATGCCCTCATTTACACCAACCATGCCTACCTCCAGACGCTTGGCAACACGGAATACCTGCTGCAGATTTTCACTGTAGAAATATCCTGCTAGACCTCGTTGGGTGTCATTGGCCTTCTGCACCGCTTCCGCTTCATCCTTGAACTTAATAATCGACACAATTGGTCCAAAGACCTCTTCAGTGTATATTTGCGCCGATGTTGGAACATCTGTGATTATAGTGGGCGCATAAAAGAGGTCACCCATCTCCTTCAGGCCCTTACCGCCAACTATGATGTTGGCGTTCTTGTTTCGGGCATCTTCCACAAAGCCGCTGACCTTGTCATACTGCATCTTATTGATTAACGGTCCGATTTGCACGTCGCTGCATTTGCCATCACCTATCTTCAGACCCTCGACACGTTGCTTTAGTTGCGTCACAAACTTGTCATAAACTCCTTCCTGTACAAAGAATCGATTGGCCGAGACACAAGTCTGGCCACAGTTACGGAACTTGGAGGCCATGGCACCTTCTACCGCCTTTTCAACATTTGCAGAATCAAATACAATAAATGGTGCATTGCCGCCCAGCTCTAAGCAGACGCGCTTAACTCCATCAGCTGAATTGCGGAATAGCAGCTTGCCAACCTGCGTTGATCCAGTGAAACTAATGCCGCGCACATCAGGACTCTTGCAGAACAATTCGCCAATCGGTGCTGCCTTCTTAGTGGTTACCACATTTATTACTCCCTTCGGAATGCCTGCTTCTTCGGCCAGTTTAGCCACCGCGAGCGCAGTCAAGGGCGTATCCTCTGATGGCTTGACAACTACGGTGCATCCAGCCGCCAAAGCGGCACCCGCTTTACGCGTTATCATTGCCAGTGGGAAATTCCAAGGCGTTATCAAAGCGGCCACGCCTATGGGCTGTTTCATGACAATCGTCTCACGGTTTGGCTGTCCACTTGGTACGATTTCGCCATAAATACGACGAGCTTCTTCAGCAAACCATTCTACAAATGAATTGCCATAAGCGACCTCACCTTTGGACTCATTGATAGGCTTGCCGGACTCAGCTGTCATGATCTCAGCGATTTCCTGTGCGTTTTGCTCGATGAGCTTATGCCATTTCTGCAAGAGAATACGGAATTTTAATCTGATTCTTAGCACTGGTGCTTCATTGAATATACTTTGAGCATATTGGAGCGATCCTTAGCTGTCAGGGACCGCCACTCCTTGGACTCATATGCCTTCTTTGCGGCAACTATGGCTTGCTGTGCATCCTCCACTGTCATATCGGGCACATTTCCAATAACTTCACCATTGGCAGGATTCTTCACTTCGAATGTTTGCCGGCTTTGTGAATCTATCCAATTGCCATTGACCAGCGCTTTGGTCTGCACTAATGCAGAGAACCCACGCATTTTACTGACCTTCAAAGTACTTAGTTTTCGAAACATTTTTTCTGCCTGCAACAAATCAATGTCAATGTTAATTTTGCCGGCCCATCCACGCTTATCATTAGCTCTTATCATTATCTCATACCTTTTGTGACTAGAGATATTCTGCCCAACTTGATAACAAGGTGCGCTATTTACCTCTCTCAGGATTATGTGGGCTTTTGTCTCTTGATTGATTTCAATTGATTTTGATTACGGCAAATGCACAACAGTAAAAGAATATTACGAAAACCAGGTCGCGGATTTGATGCTCAGATTGCGCATGTCGTCACAAAACAACATAAGTGCCTGGAATCATCTTCTATAGGGTCCCAACTCCGAATTTTCACTTATGAATTGCTAAGAAGTTATGAAAATATTTTAGATTCTAATATTTGTCGTTCATTTAAATGTTAATATGGTGAATAAATTCGTCAAGAACCATTTTTAGGACGAATTACACTGGAATTTGTTCCCTTATCACAGAAAATATTATGGAACGAAATCTGTATACAACGAGCTTTACTCTGCAACATTATCGATACTTTTTTGTTAAGCTGAACAGTTTTCTGTTAAGCGTACATCTGCTATGTTAACCGCTTGAGCACATTCAAATTGAGTTGCATAGCAATCAGTTTCTGTCAGCGACAACTAGGCGCGAATTTTAATTTTATATAATTTTGTACATATGCTGCCAATTTTGTAGTTATTGTTCTAGTGGTTGCAGACAGCAACACTTGTTTGCGAGGTAGCCATGTAACCCAAAAGTTACCCAGACTAGACTCCAAGCATAGCCAACCATTCGCTAACCTGTGCTTTTATTTTTGTTAAACTTTTTTTGTACCATTTACCTGTCGCTTTGCATAAGACGCCGCCACAGCAACATGCGCAGCCGCAGCCGCAGCCGGTGCACAAGTGCTCCATTTATTATGCACTGCTATGGTCATAGATTTCACATGTGCCGATGGCAGGTTCTGGCTGGTTACCTGGCTGCCTTGTTGCATTGCTGCCTCTTGCCTACGCGGCCGGCTACTGGTCATGCAGGCCTCCACTGGACACCCTATGCAATCTATGTTGCAAATTTTTGTCAATAAATTTTCGGCATAGAATGCCAAAACAAGCTACACGCTGGCACGTCCGACCATCATAACTGTTAAGATAAGATTGCCTAGATGCGATGTGATGCGATACGATGCGGGACGCGGAGTAGTCTAGAATTGAATTCAATTAGTTCTGATTTAAAACTAATTGAAAATGCGTCAGGCTAAACGAAGTGCGCAGACGCGCTCGCGCCTCCATGCCTGCGGCCTGTCGATAGGTGTGTAAGTTATTTGTCTTAAGTGCTGCCGGTGGGCGTTGCATGCCACAGCGATTCATGTTCGCCTGACTTTTATGATTATGGCCAAAATGTGCCCGGGCAGCGAGCTAATGAAGTGCTCACATTTCGGATTCAATCTTAATGTCTACTTAACTGCACAATTTTGACAAGTTTAATGTGCGGCTGCACAGCAAAGGCAATAGAAAAAAAATGAAGAATGATAGACAATAACCCGCACCCCACTCGAATCCACTCCGCTGCACTGGAAAAGCGAGGCCTATAACTAGGCAGCAGGCCTTTTGTCTGGCTAATTGTAATACGAAATCATAACACGCCATAAAACGAGACAAAAGCAAAGCAGATATGAAGACCGGTTCCAAGACAGACCCGAGCAGCTGGTCAATGGCAAACAATGCTCTAAGAAACTGTAACCTGGAGCAGCAGCAATGGCAACGACAGCCGCGCAGCGGCAGCAGGGGCAGCGGCTCAGCCATAAATCATGTTTGGAAACATGTTCCAAGAGGAGACAAAAAAGTGAAGAAGAAACACGTAACATCTGTTCTTTTGCCAACGACAGCTTTCTGTAAGGACAACAAAGCAAGCTGGCAGACAGGACTTGCTGCAAGCTTAGGGCGTCGAACTGGTTGCCGCAGAGATAAATGCGTTCAGCGATCGTGTTCGCGGCAGCTGCCGCTCGCCTCGCCCAGGCTAAGCGCCACGCAAAATGGCCGCCAGGATAATAGCTTTGCCTCCTGTTGCGGCTGTTGTTGCCTCATCTGCTGCTCCTTTCTGCTTGCTGACTCACCTTGGCACGTGGTGCCGCTCTCTCTTGCTCTTTGACAGCACCTCGGCAGCTGCTCGAAAAGAAAACAGCTAAGACAGCCGCTGTCAATGCTGACCGACTAGGGAATGCTCTGTAGCAGGCTATATACTGATAAACTAGATCTGAACAGCAATGGCACAGCTTATTATTTTCTATGGCCATATAATCCATGGATAACCTTATCTAGTAAAGGCTGCAGTTCATTCTGGAGATCGAAAATGAAACTCCCTCAGTTCACGCACTCATATGCCCGCTCTCAGTAGCTGCAGGGTATTACAATAATAATACACGTCAAGATGTTGTTGGCGGCAGCTGTACGCAATTTGGACTGTGCCCTGGACTGTCCCGTACGTCGACGCTAGCGAGAAGAAGAAGACGAGCGAGTCCTGGCGGCAGCCGCAGCAACACGTGTGTGTGCCTGGCTTAATTATTATTTACCTTTGCCTCAAGGTTATGGCATTATAATGCCCAACTTGATTATTAATTCATAATCTGGATCCTCGCCCCTACGCCAGCCCTTTGTGTATGATCTACTTTCGTTAGGGTCCTTAGCTGTGCCTTGCCGTCGCCGTCGCCGTCGCCGTTGTCGTGTCCTTTGCCATTGCAAGCCTCGTTGTCCTTGAGCTTGGCCCAACCCTGTAGACGTGGTTGCAGCCGCGCAACCCCAATTC
>JABVZY010000307.1:2059120-2070403 GCA_020883555.1 Drosophila nannoptera
AAGCAATGGGCATTAGTTGGGCTACTTATTTGTTGGGTAAATAGGGCTATACTTCTTATACTTGTACTTATATACTTGGGCCAACTTGTTGCCCCCGCTTGCGAAATATGTTAATTGTCGTCCGCAATTGCCAATGGGCCCGTAGCAGCTGGCGCTTGGCATGGAATGGCAAGAGAACATTTTGTTGTCAGTTATTAAGTAGCATACTTAATGCTCGGACAACCGAGGCACAAAGCCCGGTATTAAATGTCGCCCAGAATTTACATAAAATTGCCGGACAGACATCAATCCAGTGGCCGGGCGACAGGCGGCATTATCAAAAAGTAATTTATGCTACAAGTAAAATATTTACTTTATGGCTTAAGCCAGTGCTAACATCGGATCCTCGACCATCCTCGGCCAGCAGACACTATACTCACTCCCCCACCCATGGGCGCAATGCAACTTTATAGCTGGCGAGCAATTACCAGCTATAGAGTTGCTTAAGGATGGAAGCAAAAGCGGAGCTTGGGGTATATGTCGCATTGTCTTTGTGCGGCAAGCCATAAAAACAAACTGTTTTTAGTTGACGCCGGCATTGATTGACCAGACAAGTGCAGCGAATGGAGCTAAACAGCATCAACATCAGCTGCTCCACTTCACAGGAGCGTAGGGCATCCAGGACGGGGCGGAACGGGGTAGAGGTCAGTCAGATGGGAGCTAAGGAGCTGCATCTGGAGCTCCAGCAACGAGGACGACGCCTGACGGCTGCCATGAATGATGCGCTTTCTCCTGTGACTGGCCAACACGCCCCCTGCCCCCGTAACGAATTCCTTAGATAAACTAAAACTGTGTGCAGTAATTTATAACACACACACACACGCACACAAACGGACTGGGAATGAGAGTGAGAGTGAGAGCATCTCAGCTATTAAATAAGAATTTTCATTATTATGTCGCACTTTTCTTATTCTCTTCGTTTTTATTTCTGTGCGTCTTTCTAAGCTCGCAGTAAAAACCAAAGCAAACTTCTTAAAGACGTACTCCACAGGTATCTAAGCATATGTATATTGGGCACATCTATATATATATATATGTGTATGTGTCTAAATGCACATATGTAATACGACAGTTGAAAGCGTCATCAAATGTTTGCTTCTGCTAGGTTTTATCAGCTTAAAATGCTTGTGCGCCCATTATTCGGCTTATGCGGCGTATGCGCAATCTTCCTCTTTGCCGACAATGCGCCCCATTTCATGCATTGCTCTGTTTCGCATTTTACAGCCGCCTCATTGGCAATCCCATTAAGGAATTATCTGGCGCAACATTCCTGTATAACACACACCTGGAGGCTATGTAAGTAAAATGGAATGCTTTCACCTATATTTAGGCACCAGACATCGCACGTTTGGGGTTAAGAATTAACTAGATTTATGTTTTGAATTGATGGACAGAGACCCAAAGGAGCAAGGCGTAAGCCGATTACATATTTTAGTTAGATAGTTTATCAGGGACTTACAGGTTACATTTTTGGGAAGTTTTTTATATATTTTTTACATTTTACTTTTTAAGGACTGGTAATTGAAATTCTTAATTGAAGAAGAAAAACTAATCATTATTTCGATATATTATTTGAACTTGAGGGCAAAACTATTCCCTAACAATAGAATTAATTATAGCTTTTTCTTGAAATTTGTTCCTAATATTTTCGATTTAATTATCTATAGCTCCTTGGCCTATACACCCTTGTCTATTGAGGACAACCTGTTGCAAGGGCTGAACGTATCCTTTTTGAATCTGACTGGCATCCAGTTCGAGCGGATCGACTTTGATGCCCTCAACAGGATGCCCAGTTTGAAGTACATTGTATTCGAGCGCTTCTACTACTGCTCTATGACGCCGCGCGTGGTCATGTGCCGGCCGAAAACGGATGGTGTAAGCTCTTTCAAGGATCTGTTGAGTAAGCCCTTGTTGCGGCACTCTACGTGGTTCATGGCCACGCTCTCGATAGCCGGCAATCTGATGGTGCTCTGGGGTCGGTTCATTTATCGTGATGAGAATGTGGCAGTTACCATGGTAATTCGGAATCTAGCGCTAGCCGATATGCTAATGGGCTTCTATTTGGTTGTACTGGGCGTGCAGGATATACGCTACAGGAACGAATATCATTTGTATGTGTAAGATTTATATATCTCTGATATCGTTTAATACGTTGTTCACTTGCAGGATGGCTGGCGACTGGTTGAGGTCGTGGCAATGCAAAGCAATCGGCACGCTGGCCGTAAGTTCTTCCGAGGTTTCCATGCTCATATTGGCCTTTATGTCGCTGGAACGATTCCTGCTCATCGCTGATCCTTTTCGCGGTCATCGCGCAATCAGCGTACGCATCATTTACTTCTCACTGCTGAGCATTTGGGTGACTGGCGTGGGCCTGGCTGTCACACCACTTGTCATTTGGTATTCGAGCACCCAGTTCTACGGAACTCATTCTGGCACCTGCTTTCCGCTCTTCATACACGAAGCCTATCCACTCGGCTGGCAGTACTCGGCGTTTGTCTTTCTCGGTGTAAACTTAATGTTGCTGTTGATGATCGCCATGCTGTACACGGCCCTGCTGATCTCCATTTGGCGAACGCGCAGTGCCACGCCCCTTTCGCTGTTGGACTGCGAGTTTGCAGTGCGCTTCTTCTTCATAGTGCTAACCGATGTCCTGTGCTGGGCACCGATAATAGCAATGAAGATCTGGGTGTTCTTCAAGTACAATATCTCCGACGATATCTATGCCTGGCTGGTTGTCTTTATATTGCCCCTCAACTCGGCTGTCAATCCGCTGCTCTACACCTTCACCACGCCCAAATACCGTAACCAGATCCTATTGCGCGGTTGGAAGAAGATTACATCACGGAAACGGACCGAAATGGGACATGGAAATGCAGCCAATACCACAACGGGTACCGCGACAGGCTCGTCTCAGAATCCGGACGAATATACAACAACTACACACATAAAGGCGATGCCGCTAGCCATGACGCTGAGCCACTAAGTGGCGCAGATATTCTTTGCTCCTCTCTCATTATGTCTATACTCTAACCATATATATGATATATATGTATCTATATGTCTATATGTGCAACTAAGTCATTGTTAACCAATCCAACAAAAGCGTGAAATACATTCAATGTGATATTTGTAACATATTTGCATCTCTGGCTGCTGAGCATGAAACATTTAAGTGCAATGCATTTACTTACCTGTTCCTGGGCGGTCATTAGAAGTGCTCCTGCTGCTGTTGCTGCTGCTGATTATCGTCCTGGTCTTCATGATGAACTGCATTTAATTTGGCTAGTACACGCTTTGAACGCATTATATGAAATTTTCGCATAGCCTCTAATTGTTCCAGCGTCAGCTCCATGTTGTGCTTTCGTTGCGCGTGCAGACGTAATCTATAAGATATAATAAGAGAGTAAGTTAGCAGAACAAACTAAATACTGCCATTAACTAACTTGTAACGAGCCGGAAATCCTCGATGGCAAATATTACACTCGAATGGCATTTCGGTGTGTGTACACTCGTGATTACGTAGAGCCGATGACGAGGTGAACATCTTGCCGCAACTGGGAAATTTACATAGGAAACGTGCACTGCTGTGCTGCACCTGCTCATGGACCGTCAAGTGCGAGCGTTGGGCAAACTTGCGATCGCACTGATTGCATTTGAAGGGGAAAAGGCCGTTATGGTACCGGGTGTGTATTTCGAGGGCTTTGGCTACTGCGAACAACTTGCCACAAATGCTACACTTACTTCCGGACTTTTTGTGCTGCGTATTCACGTGCACCTTGAGCGCCTGCTTGGTGAGGTAAAAGCGATCGCAAGTGTTGCACTGAAAATGTGGTCGATCCTCGAGATGAATGACCTGATGTTTCAGCATATGAGAATGATTGCGGAACACTTTCTGGCAGAACTGACAGTTAAATGGACCCGAATGTCGTTGCCGGCGAACGACATGTACGCTCGTATTTATGTTTGTTTCACACGATTTTAAGATATCCACTTCACTGTCTGATTGCCGTTCGCCAGATTCTTCCATTTCTAAGTCACTACAAATGGATATCTGCGCTGAGAGATCACTTTCTTGCACAGCTTTATCATCTTCAAAAATATGCTCAACACTCTCAGATTCATGATATTCTATGGTTTGCACATTCTTTAGTTGCTCGCTTGCCAGCGTAACCTTTTTATAAAAGTCGTACGCCCACCGTAGCTCCACACCACAATGTTTGCATATTGTGTGAGGTTCATATTCGCCGGTAAGGCGCAAGTCATTCTTAGTACATATTTCATAGCAGTCGTAGTAGCTAAGTTGCGCCTCTTCATCATATATAATATTCATATCCAACATTTGAGCGCGATGAGGTTGGGCAAGACAAACGCGACAACAGTTCCGTACATCGTCAATAACTATTTCACCAATTGCAACCGTCATTTCAATTTAAACGTAAGATAGCCGCCACGATTTAAGATTGAAATTCAAAATTAACTTTGATCACATGGGATCAAACACAGCGCAACTAGAGATGTGCAGCAACACTAAATCACGGATAGGTTTCACGATGGTCTTGATAGTATCGGAAACGATTAGCAACAGGTGGCTATCGATAAGAATTAACATTTAGTATTTTAATTTATTAGTTGTTTTGCAATTCCTCTTAAAGAGCTTTTAAACAGATTATTGAATATAAATACACAATGAATATAATATACAACACTAATAAAATATTATGAAGGGCTTCACAAAGTTGTACGTTGATTCACCGCCGCTTACGCGGCCGATAACAATTACGGCCAATAGATATCTTTCTAGTTGTGGTCACACTTGCACCGGCTTATTTTTTGACATTCACTCCACGATTTAAATCCTCTCAGAGCCTCCATAGAACCATTATGGAGAAGGAGACTGCTAAAACACCATCAACTGATATAGAGCACCCAGATGATGCTCAATATATTTGGCTTCCAATTGTGGTGCTTGTTGGAGTCATTTTGCTCGCAGGCTTGGTAAAATCGACTTTTGTTTCTCTTATCTCTGTTTATATTTATTCAACTGAGTTTTCCTTATTTACATATGCGCTTTAAGGTCTATGTCATGTCACGTAGCCGTCGTCCACTCAATTGTCTGTTCTTCAAGCGACGAAATGCCACGCGTAATGGATACGTCAATGTCGATGATGAAGAGTCTGATGTATCCATGGTGGGGGCAAACGAATTTGATGAACCTAATTTTATCGCAAGTCTTCTGGAAGCGCGTTTGCATATAGCCCCTGTAAGTATGCACACATATTTTGTGGTATTTCTACTATATATATATTTATCAACTTCCAGCGTATAGATAGCTATCCGCAAACGAATCATGTCCATCTCGATGCAGATGACATCGCTTTACAAGTCTAACTTAAGATATTATAAACTAGGTAATCGAAAAGAAACAAGACTTAACTTTACCTTTTATCATTGTATACAGCTGTATTTTATTGTCTACGATATCATTTGATCGTGAAATCAACTTAACGTTATGCGTAACTAATACGCTTTGTCCAAACGTTCCACAAACTGTTGTACATTCATTTCAAATATGTTCCTATATCAGCTGTTATTCAGAAGAATTTGCAGCTGTCAACAAACGTGTTGTTAGATCGTAAAAACCAAAGAAAAACGCTCCGCCCAGTGTAATCCAAAGTACACGAGGCACAACGCCAGCAAACAATCTGGAATATACAAAAAATATATATATATTTATATTAAGTCAGCATTTCAACAATCTGTATAACTTACCCGTTAACGCCGCGTTCAACATAAATACCTCGTAAGATGGATGGAATACTACGCCGTCTTGACATGCTCTCCCGATCGGCGAGCATTATACGAGTCTTTACCACATCTAAAGGTGTTGTCAAGCCAGCAGCAATACCACCCGCAACGGCACCGCATAAAGCAACCGAAAGGGGTGTGGAATCGTAACCAGTAAGTGGCGTCCACTGCAGCTTAAAGTATTCCCAAAGCGGGAATTGTATCAAACTAAAAGGTATCTCACGCATGATCGTTGAACCGAAGCCTCGATAGAGACCGCGTCGCAATCCCTCTGTGCGGTAGGCGCGTAGCAAGATTTGTAGTGCCGTCTGATGCTGTTTATGGCCCAAAAGAGTCTGGGATCGTTGCTTAGCTATTTCAACAGGTACACGTATAAGGCAGGCGAGCTGTGGTAGAAGGATGAGCCTAAGGCGTTTAAATAGAAGGAAAGCGAAGCTACTTACTACTTCAGCCGAAGATGCAGCGCACATGTGCACATAAGGTGAATCTTTGGTATTGCTAACGGAGCTCAGCACCTGCTTGCCACATTCGTAAGCACAAAAAAATAGGGCAGCTGTAGGCGCGCTGCCAGCAGCCACCGGTATCAGGCCTTTGTAAATACCGCGAAAGCCCCCGGCGCGCCAGAATCCTAGTTCGCTCTGAAGTCGCGTCTTTACTGTATCTATGGGAAAGAGAGCTACGTCCACCACAAAACCTGCTACACCACCAGCCTAGGATAGTAATTAATAAAACATTTCATTCTATTTCATGTGATCAAACTTACAACGAGTGCATGTAGAAATTTTAGCTTAGAAACCGGCTCCTGCATTAGAAGTGATGCCGGTATTGCGGCGGGCGCAATTTCCGCTGCCATTTTAACGTTATTAGTCTATAAACTTTTTCTCCTATAACCACATGCTTGAGCACAGTTGTTTTTATTCAATAACAAACACTAAACGACTGCGGTTGTTAACGTAACAACAGCATGAAAATATTTACGATTGTGCACCGAATATTGTCTGCACTATAATATACATAGCATTTGAATATCTCGACACATTAAGAACTGACTCTTCACGTAATATATAATCAGAGCATGCATTCACCTCTATTACTGGAATGATGACCAAATTGAGTACTGTCCATTCTTAATTTTCATTTATTGGCTTCCCAATACATATTGTTCCCCAAATCGTAAAAATTTGGTTCTACCACAAACACATGGAACATTTATGACGTCAGAGACTTCAGTCAGAATCGGCGTTCGATGAATTTTTGTATATCTCGTATCTCGATATGTAATCGAAAAATAATATTGCCTGAACATATGATTTCGCGTTTTGGCCTTAGCGAGATTGGACAATAAGAAAAGGGTTTAGCATCTTTCTGAGGGGCACTTGAAAATAGAAAAAAGAAATATTATCAATCATGGCTATACGTTTAACACAAAAATTGCTGCAAACTCAGGTGCCCTTTCTGACGCGTGTAAGTTATCAAAAGAAATGAAGAGACACTGATGTTGAATGGAGTGGTTGACAATGCAAATTACATAATGCATTGGATGGAGATTATTCATAAATAAATAAAAAAGTTTATGGAATTTTCATTCACAGGGCTATCCACTTCTTGTGACCAAAGAAAAGACCGAGGATGTGGCACATACAAAATCTGCGTTACAAAAGAAGCTAACGGTATGTTTTTGAGGTTAAAGACTCTGTGTATGTATTCGTAGCTGAATTATTGTTCTCCTTCAGGGCACTGATATACCCTCTGCACAATATGGAGGCCGCCATGGTGTTACAATGTTGCCAGGCGGCGGTATCGGTCCGGAACTGATGGGCTATGTGCGTGAAATATTCAGGTACTGTGGCGCACCAATTGACTTTGAAGTAATTGATATTGATCCATCAACTGAGGGAAATGATGATTTGGAGTACGCGATAACCTCCATTAAGCGCAATGGCGTTGCACTCAAGGGTAACATTGAGACGAAGTCGCAGAGTCTAACGGAAGTGTCGCGCAATGTGGCCATTCGTAACGAGTTGGATCTTTATGTAAATGTGGTGCACTGCAAGTCATATCCTGGGATTCCCGCACGCCATAAGGACATTGATATTGTTCTTATTCGTCAAAATACGGACGGTGAGTATGCAATGTTGGAGCACGAGTCTGTCCAAGGTGTTGTGGAGAGCATGAAGGTAGTCACCGTGGACAATGCTGAACGTGTGGCACGTTACGCTTTTGAGTATGCGCGCCAGAATAATCGTAAACGCGTGACGACAATTCACAAGGCCAACATCATGAAGTTATCAGATGGTCTATTCCTGGAAGTGGCCAATCGAGTGCATAAGGATTATCCGGAGCTGGAGCACAACAATATGATCATTGATAACACTTGCATGCAGGCGGTTTCAAATCCTCACCAGTTTGATGTTATGAACATGACCAATTTATATGGCACCATTGTGTCAAATGTGATTTGCGGTCTTATTGGCGGTGCAGGCCTTATTTCCGGCCGCAACTACGGCGATCACGTGAGCATAGTGATACATAATATAGACACACCATTTATTAGTTTCTTTTGTCTATAGTACGCCGTCTTCGAACCCGGCACCCGTAACACTGGTACTGCTATTGCTGGCAAGAATATAGCAAATCCCGTGGCAATGATCAATGCTAGCATTGATATGTTGAATCATTTGGGTCACAAGGAGCATGCAAAGGTTATTTATGATGCCACATACCAGACAATTGTCAATGATGCCATCCGCACGCCAGGTTTGTTAAATGCATTTCCCAGTCCTAATTTGAAGATCTGTAATATCGATCCTACCTTCTCTTGCAGATCTTGGTGGCACCAACAGCAGCACCGACGTAGTTGAAAATATACTCAAGATTTTGAGTGCCAAGCGTGTTAATTGGTAAAATAGTAAACTTGCATTTCATGTTTAAGTGTATTTGTTCTTTAAAGTGCGAGAGCCTTTCACTTCAATTGGCGCACATTTATTGCTGTATTTAGTCCTATTGCGTTTATATGTGGACCATCTTTTTGCTTGTCCTATTTACTTCATTGTTTCTATTTTTTTGAACTATGCTCTTTTGTATTATTATTTCTACTTCAACTTGAACCGAACTGTAAGTTGTATAATTTTCTATGCATTGTTGCTGTAGCTGTTATACCCCCACAACACTGTTTCTAACCAAACCCACACATACACACACAAAATGTACTAAACTTTGCGACGAACTTAAATTTACTTAAGATCGTTGTTTTGTTTTTGTTTACGTTTAGTTTTTTAAGTAGTATTATTTCCCGTAGCGCCCACGACACTTAAAACACAAACACAGAAACACCCGTACGTATGTATCTGCGTCAACAACATTGAATTACACTTGAATGTATAACAATAACTAGAGTATTATCTGTACAAATCTAACCGACATATTTACATTTATTCTTTTACTCCCCAATTATTCATGCTTAACCGTTCCACAGGCCTCATGGAAACTATTTCAAACAGAATTAGGCACCCTTATCCGCAAATGAAAAGCCAAAGCCCTCTACTAAACCGCAGTTATGAAGAGAAGAAAATGATTTTCAAAATTTAATTTTCATATTAACTCACAACTAAGCCAATCAGAACCGACAATTTTAACGCGTATTTTCATCCTTAAAGCCAATGCATAAGCATTAATTGTGATGTCAATAAATATTATTAGGAGCAATAATTGTATTTTTAATATGGTCAAAACATATGCGCTGCTTTACCAAAACATGTCTCCCCGCCCCGGCTAAGTGTTTTCTGTGTTCTGTGCACCTTCGATGGTCGCGTGCTATGCTGCAGGTAATATCAATTTTAATTGCGAATTTCTTAAGTACTGTAATTCAGCCACCGTTACACTTACAATTGCCTAATTCACTTATTTCATTTACTTCGCAGAATTTCCTTTGACCTGACTATGCTTCGAGCTCGATCTACTTTTGAATCTGTTAATTTGGTTACCTATTAGGCTAAAATCCAACTCTGCAATACTTTGAATTTAAATTATGTACAGTGAATCCATAAAAATTGTATATTAAAGCCCGAGTATAATTGTATTAAACTCAATTCTAATGAAATATATTATGCTTTCCGAATATTTATTACACGACGAATCCTAACCAAGCTTGACTTTTTGCCTACAGAAATAGAGCGTTTTTTTTTTTAAGATTTGAATATCGAAGTAAAATTGTGTTCAATAACAAATAAAATCCCCTGAGAACTAATTCATACGATACGATTTATATTGTTCACTATTGCTAAAACTCGATTAACTCCGGCATTCAATCGCCGGTAGATATTCGTGCATATTTCAAAACAAACACGTGAGACAATTGTTAGTTTCGGCCACTTTTATCAGAAATTTGTTTTTATTTATATTCTTAAAAAAAACGTCGACAAATCAAGAGCCCTCCACAGAGACTGATGCTGCTTAGAAACGCAACTTCTGGAAGAACCACTTGTTCTTGCCCTCCTTGTACACGGACTCAAATTTGACGCGAGTCTGGAATCGATGCGTCTTGCGTTTGACGGGATCCTTCAGGTCCTTGGGCGACAGTTTCTCGAAACTGATGTCATGTGCCGTGTAGCGGGTGGGCATCAGATGGTTGTAGTTCAGGCTTCTCAGGAAAGGCTTGATCTTGGACTTCTTCTTCAACTTATTCTTGCCCATCTTCTTGGTTACTTTGCGCGGGTATCTGTCGATACCGGCAACGAGAGCATGACCGAAGGGTTTCTCCGGCGTGCCTTCATCGGATGTTTTCACAATGATAGCCTTACGGCCGGCGTAACGTCCACTAAGGACGATTACGATCTTGCCCTGTTTCATAATTTTCCTCATCTTGGCAGCTGTATTGTATGTACATACGATATCAATTCAATGTTGTTGTAGATGGTGATTTTCATCAGGGACGTCATAAGCAACCGTGAGCGAACATGTAACATAAATGTAAAATAGAAGTAAAGAATTAGCACGAAACCACTTGAACATCTTTTTTATCACTTTCAGTTATGTTTTTGGCAATTATTTGGGTACGATTTAATCAGTCTGTGATAGTTTTGTATTGTTTGAACTTTTTAGTCATTCGATATATGTCTTAAAACATTTAGCTGTTGAGTAATATTTGTCTTCTGGAATGGCCAACACTCTTATTGTTCTATTATTGTTTGCAATGAAGCTGGTTGGTTTGTGAATATACTAGATTTACGCGATTTTTTGAAGCACAATTTTTACACGAACTTACAGGTCTGTTTGTTGACCGGAAAAGAAAGAAAAGAGTGACAGCCACTTTGACAGCTGGCAGCACGCTAAGCGTTGCCATACAAGCCGTCCATATCATCATTACTGATATGGCAACACCTAACAACAGCAGTTGCTTAATAATAGAGTGTTGAGTAACGGGAAAGAAATGCATTTTAA
>JABVZY010000307.1:2070501-2081643 GCA_020883555.1 Drosophila nannoptera
CCGTCCGCTCGCCTACCACAAAAGCTAGACTCTCCAAAAATTTTCCAATGAATGCCATGATCAACATAATATATGATTGAAGCTGACTGCAACATGTAAGTTTAATTAGAATATGCATTTTTATAATTTTAAAAGAAATAATAAAACATATATGTATATATATATATTGAATTTAGGCTTAAATTATTTTCCTTATTTTTCCAAGCAAAAACACAATAAACAAATTTTTCAGCAATATACAATAATTATTAATTAATTGAGAAACAAGCATACGTTATCATATTTGTATGTATGCATATATATGCAAGATTAATCAATCCGTATTGCGATAGACCATAATGATCCCAACTTGATTTAATCGATTTGAAATATTATAGCGATTTCCTGAAACGATTTATTAAAGCATCGATATTAATGAATAAGTAAATTTATGTATTACACTTAAGGTCTTACCTTTCTTAACTTCTATAACATCGCCTGCGTTGAGTATACCTTCGTAATTGTGTTTTGTTTCCTGATTTTGTATCGCCACATCAAACTGGCCATGAAGTGTCACAAAGCGCTAAGAATAGATATTAAATATTTATCGAATTATGCATTAATTGTTCAATGCTCAACTTAACTCACCAAAGTATTGGTCCGAGCTAGTTTCATGCCTCGCTGCTGCAGCGGCTGAAACCGCATATAACCCATGGAGTAGAGATCTTCAGTTTGGTAGAAAGCGTACTCAATACCCTCCACATTTGAAAATTGCAAGTTAGATGCTCGTGCTAGGGCAATAGGTACTCATTGAATAAAAATCTTTTCATATGCATGGTATATAGGTATAAAGGTATATGGGTAACCTACCCACTGTCATAGCTTCATTCCTCACTTCGGTAATATCGTTTCCATCTGTTGGAACCTCGCGACCGCCACATAGCCAGGACAACAGAGTTTCTGATGGTTGCTGTTCCGGTTGAATGGTATTGGGTGAAGCTGATGGGAATTCAGTCGCAGAATCCACTTCCGTTGCTGGTGTTTGAGGTATGTTCGTTTTGCCTGTTTTAGACTTCTTAGCTTCGTCGAGCGCATCGCTGCTTTTCTCTGATATTTGAAGATTGTCGTTTCGAGCATTTCCGGGCGTTTGCTCCATTTCCTCACCTTCGGATATATCACTGAGTCTGCTTATACCTGATAGCGCATCGATATCGCATAACTCGTTCGCCTGTTGTATATTTTGTGGTGGCCGCTTGCGTTTCCCATTCTGATCTGGCGTAGTCCGTGGCGTGCTACTGTACAGAGGTCCTTTGCTCTTAACGGAACTGCCACGAGCAGTTGATTCTGCTCGCTTGTTCCGCTTGCTGGTAGAGGCGGTTGGTTCCAGATTTTTGCGCATGAAGCTGAAGGGATCGGTTTGAGTGTGTACCCATGTGTTGCATAGCGGCACCTGGCCGCGTTTGGAACGACGTACAGCTAGTGAGGAAGATGTCAAGAACATCGTTAACAATTGTAACATTAAGATCAGTTTCTGTCACTTACTTGTGTTGGCATCAATTTCACCATTATCTTCCGGTGCCAACGTCTTGTTTGATAAGTTAATATGGAGTTTTTGTAGTTGCCGTTCGAGTTTAGATTTCTGTTTGGCACGGGGTGCTGGTGCTGTGGGCTTCTTAAAGACATGATCTGATGGAGCTGGCGGTGGGGGTGCTTGCTCTTGTTCGTATATGGAGTCGCTATGCTGATGACCAACAGTTTGCTCTTCTTGTTGTTCACTGTAAGCTTGGTCTTCCCTCGTCTTCGGCTCGTCTTCTTTACCATTCAACTTTTTTTGTTTTAGCATCGACCCTTCATGTTGCCGTTCTTCCTGTCTATGACTCTTCCTTTGCTTTTTCCCCTTCTTTTGCTGCTCTTTTTCTTGATCCAACTGCTCTGATTCTGGTCTTGAGTCTTTTTGCTTGCCGTCTTGCTGCAGCTGCTGGTGTCCATCTATTTGCTCTTCTAGTTGATGATTTTCCCTTCGGGGTGATCTGATGTTCGATTGGTTATTCTCGTCATGCAATTGGACTTCTTCGTGAATCGACTCTTCTTGCTGCCCTTTTTCCTGTCTATGACTTTTCCTTTGCTTTTTCCCCTTCTTTTGCTGCTCTTTTTCTTGATCTAACTGCTCATTTTCTGGTCTTGAGTCTCTTTGCTTGGCGTCTTGCTGCAGCTGCTGATGTCCATCTGTTTGCTCTTCTGCTTGATGATTTTCCCTTCGGGGTGATCTGATGTTCGATTGGTTATTCTCGTCATGCAATTGAACTTCTTCGTGAATCGACTCTTCTTGCTGCCGGTTTTCTTGTAGTTGACTCTTCCTTTGATTTTTCCCTCTCCTCGGCTGCTCTTTTCCTTGGAGAGACTTTTCATGCTCGTTTTCTAGCTGAAGCTGCTGTAGAATTTTCCTTTGCATTTCCCCGTTCTTTGCCTGCCCTTTTTCCGTATGTAGCTGTTGTTCTTGTTGTTGACTCTTTCTTTGATTTTTCACATGACTACAATGTTCTTGCCGCTGACTCCGCCTTGAGTTTTTCTCCTGATGCTGTTTCTCGCTCTGTATTTGTTTACCCCGCTCTCCTCTTAAACTCATCTCCTTCTGTAGATTTTCCTTCTTATGCTTATCTTGTATTTCCTTTTGCTGGCGTGCCTCCTGATCATTCTTTCCAATTTCGTTCTCCAGCCGTCCTCCTTCTTGAGTTCTTTTTTCTATTCTATAAGATATGTTGCCGTAATTGGTATCAATCTGCTCTCGCAATCGCCTGCCTTCTACAGATGAACCA
Source organism: Drosophila nannoptera (assembly GCA_020883555.1). Taxonomy (NCBI): domain Eukaryota; kingdom Metazoa; phylum Arthropoda; class Insecta; order Diptera; family Drosophilidae; genus Drosophila; species Drosophila nannoptera. The sequence continues at coordinate 2,073,297 of JABVZY010000307.1, forward strand.
CTTTCCTTCAATTCGTCGAAAAATTGTGCCGGTGGCAGCAGCTCTAATTCGGACTCTTGAATTTCCTCTTCTGACTCAGTTTCGGGCATATTATTGAATTCCAGGGGAGGAGCTGGAGGTGTATGATCCTTCTGTTGCTGTTGACTATGATTTTTTTGATACCTTGACCTAGACTTGCGAAACTGTGAAGGCGGAGTGCAGACCGTCAGGAGCTCATCTTCGCTCTAATGAACGTGAACACAAATGAAATAATAGTCTATTATTGGGATAATTTAATAGTTACCATTGGTGGTTCATATTGTCTGGAACGCACTCTTTCTATAGATTTCCGTTCTGCTGCTGCCCGTTGCTGTCTTGTCTGCATTGAATTATCTCCAAAGGCATCAGGCGGTTCATAATGTCTGGAACGCAATCTTTCTTTAGATTTCTGTTCTGCTGCTGCCCGTTGCTGTCTTGTCTGCATTGAATTATCTCCAAAGGCATCAGGCGGTTCATAATGTCTGGAACGCATTCTTTCTGGAGATTTCTGCTCTGCTGCTGCCCGTTGCTGTCTTGTCTGCATTGAATTATCTCCAAAGGCATCAGGCGGTTCATAATGTCTGGAACGCATTCTTTCTGGAGATTTCTGCTCTGCTGCTGCCCGTTGCTGTCTTGTCTGCATTGAATTATCTCCAAAGGCATCAGGCGGTTCATAATGTCTGGAACGCATTCTTTCTGGAGATTTCTGCTCTGCTGCTGCCCGTTGCTGTCTTGTCTGCATAGAATAATCTCCAAAGCCAGCAGGCGGCGGCAGGGGCGACGAAAAATCTCTCCTCTAGAATTTTCAATATAAACAATGAAACGGAACTAATATTAAGGTCAATTTCTTACCATAACCGAATCACGTCGACTGGGACGTGATCGTCGTTGCTGAGTCATTTCGTTGTCCTCGTGTCGTTTCGGCATGGACACGTCTCTGTAGTTGTTTGACGGCGCAGCAAGCGACGTTTCAAATACTGTTGTATCGTTTATAGGAATAGTTGTTGCCATTCGTTCGTTTGGCTCATCCAGATGACGTCGCAATATCTCCCATTCAATGTGCTGTTCCATTAACAGCTCCTGCTCTGTGGGCTGTTCACGATGACCGTTGATTGGATACTGCCTGCCCATGGACTTGCGTTTCCTTAAGTCCAAAATCTCGTAATTGCTCATGCGTGCTAATTCGTATGCAAACTGTTCTCCATTGATGGCCGGCTGGGAAGGCTTGTTGAGCACTGTTTGGCGCGGTTTACTTTTGTTACGCTTGGCCGAAGCTTTGTAGCCCGAGCGATGTAAGTCGAGCAACTCCGTGGAACTGTCCACGCGCTTCACACGGATGCGTAAATTACGTTTTCGGTTGATGTTGCCACCTGGAGGAGCCAGATTTAAGGGTGCTGTACTTACTTGATTTTCCTCGCTGCTGTCGTCCTCTGTCATAATATCATTTTCATCCTGGACAAAACGTAAGCTGTTAGAGGTTTGCATGCTACGACTGGTGACTGTGGGAGCCGTGGTTGCTTTCACTTGAGCTGCAGCATCAACCTGCGTTGGCCGGGTTGGGGTTGAGCCCGGCTGTGTATTGACCGAAAGTACTGAGGCCATTGGGACAACCATAAGAGGTGCAACTACAGTGTTACCAGCAAAATTTTGCATCATTTGATTCCCAGGTTGAAGTTGCGACATAGGCTGCGATTCTGGAACAATAAAATCGGGCATTTGCTGAATCGGCGAGTAGGAACGTATGGGTGTATCCTGCGCCAATATTTTTAGTCTAGCTGCAGACAATTCAGCTTGGTGCCTTGTCCGTTCCAAATTCGCTAGCCGTAGCGACGTATTGGAATTTGATGGCGATAGTTGCGACAACCGCTGACGTAAGCTGTTGGGATTTCCCTTGTTTGAGGGTGACAACAATAATTGGCCTGGCTCGGGACCCATTTCAATGGTATAGGTGCGTCGTTTGGTGCTAGCGTTGGACGTCGTAGAATGCAGCGGCATGCTGGCTTGGGAAAGCACATCATCAGGCAGAGCGTTCTTAAGTGTAGGGTTTGGGGTTGGGGTCTCCGATATCTGCGTTGTTTTTTCTGAAGGTTTTTTCTCCGAGTCCGGTGTGCTGTTTAGAGGGGGCCGCTGATAAATGACACACATATTAGTATAGAGAAAATAAGAGAGATTTATGTACTTACGAATTCGGCGTTGCACGTTGAAAGGTCGTTGAATTCCTTTAGCAAATCACGACGTCCACAGCTGCGTGAACGCCTATGTATGGCCACACGGCGTAATCGATCGGAACCAGGCACGTGATATCCGCTTCGTCGGATTGCGGATCTACGTGGGGAAGTACTTACGTGCGATGGCGACTTTATGTGCACTGGGGAGGCAAGCGATTCCGAATTATCTTGTGAATTTGGAACTGTTTGAGGTTCTAATGCTTTTGAATCTCCAGCCAGTACAGATTGACTTGTGATTTCTCGCAGTCCCTGTTCCTTGAATTCTTCTGCTTTTTTTTTGGCAATGGGTACAGGCTTTGCTGGTAATTTTACCAAGTCCACATCGAGATCAAATGTTAGATCCAGATCATCTAATGCAAAGGGCTCGTTGCATTGAGATTTTGGTGGTGCCGTCTTTTGCTTAAGAAATGCTGCCAAGCGATCCGCATAAGTTTCACTTTCGTTTAATATATCCTCCAGCTCACGCATTGTTTTTTCGCTGGCTTTAGGCCTGTAAGAACACACTCGTAATTTTATTTAGATAGATACTTTTCAGTAATTCTTACATTTTACATGAGATAAAATTTTTTTTGTTTTTACGTTGAATGCTTTTCAGTTTGACTGAATACGACAAAATGATGCGCGCAGCTATATAAGCTGTTTGCAACACTGAAAAACGATAACTAGTTTTTATTCCGATATATTTCTGTCAGTACGCTAAGCATTTCGATAATATTGCCCAAACGCTGCGTTCTATTCTCTGTAACTGATTGGTAATTCATTTATAATTTTACGCATTGGTTGATTTCCTATTTTTACAAAAGGTTTCTACGCGTTCGTTACTCGAATCGAATGCAAAGCGGCGTGTTCACTTTGGGCATCAGTTCAGTTAAGCCTTTCAAAGCAATGGGGCACTGATAACAAAATATAGAATTTTATTAATAACTAAGTTCTTTACAAAATGACTACTCTAATGTGTATTATTTACTGTGTTGTTGATTTTTGATATTTCATAATAATAAATGTGGACATGTTCAGTTCAACTTTTTTTTAATAATTTTAAAAGTATTTCGTCTGTTGATTATATAGCTCAGCGCGGCGGCAATAGTTGTTGCTCCTGTTAGGTACCAAAGTCCTTGTAACGCTGGATGGTCTGTTGATTAAATGCTTTAACAAATGTTATTCTAAATTTGAACTTGCCTACCGATATAATTCCATATGGGTGCACCCAGACTAAAACCAATTGTGGCTAGTTGTACGCCCGTGTTTACTTTGCTGATAAATGTGGGTTCCAATTGGGCGGTCACATGTGTGGCATCGAAATAACGTGAAAACGTTTTCTGGAAAACCAAAAACATGATTAATGCTGATCTTAATAATAAGTTCCAAGAGTTTACCGGAGGTGGAAGACTTATGTAGCGTATGACAAATCCAGCAGCAATTAAGAATACATCTCGGAACACGACAATACCAGTCAGCCACACGGGTAGAAGTTCAGTGTAGCACAAAGATATGACCAAGGATCCCATTAGTAGTTTATCGGCCATCGGATCCAGAAAAGAGCCGGCTTTACTGGCCTGCGAAGGCCAACGACGCGCGATCTGACCATCAAGCTAGAAATATTTTATATGGTTCGTATGTATAAGATAAAATAATTCAAATTGTCTTCGCACCAGATCTGTAAGCCCAGCGACCACAAGAAGACTCATACCCAGGGAAAAGTCTCCCTGCACAATCACATAGCCAATGTACGGTGAGAGTACGGCACGGCTTATCGTCAGCATATTTGGTATAGTCATTATATTCTCACGTTCCTCACGTATCTCAACAATCTTCTCACGGACACGCTCCTGCACCTTGTGACGTGCTTCTCGTATATCATCGACCAGAAACTTCTTTCGCTCAATAAACTCAGCCCGTTGCTTGTCAATAACACCCTGCAGTAAATCTCTTCCTTGAAGTGTGCGCATATGCAGCGATTGTTTCTTTGCGTCCGCATAGAGTCGCAGTCTGGCCACATCCCAGTTTCGACGCTGGTTAATGTCCAAAAAGGAGATGCGTATGAAGCCGGTCGCAGCAGCATACCGGTTTAGACAGTTGACAAAACTGTTACCGCCAACACCAAGGACATGTTTAAGTGTGGTTGTAGCACCATGGTGCAAGCCACCGGCGCTGAGCGGGCGTCCCATTTGCCGAAAAACAATGGTGGGTAGCATTTCGTTGGATCGGTTAGCAATTCAACAAATTGAACTGAATTGCGATAGTAATAAAGCACTGCAAAAGAAAAAACTCATGTTTTTATTTGTCAACGACTGCCCTTGAATACCAGGCAAACGATAATACTGAATACCGAGTAACGTGTAACATACCATTTGGTGTTTAACAGTTATCTAAGGCGGTGTTAGAAGCACAAACACAGCAGCTGTGCATGTACTGCGTATAAAATATTACATGAATTACAATTTTAAACAATAATTTATTCAATCAAATGTTTTTATTACACAAGGTGGACGAGGAAGGTTGCCACGTTATTGCTACACAAGAGTTGCCACACTAATGTCGCTCGACATGGTGGCAGCACCTTGCAGATGAGACCGTGAGCTGTTAGGCGCGCTCATTTAAAAATCGCTGCCAACTTTTTCAAAAATTTTTGTGTAACCTTGAAGTATGTATCGCTATAAGTTTAATTTCATTCCTCATTCTCTATAAGAATAAATCAAAAGCGAACAAAAAGTAAATTATACGGACAAAATTAATACTTAATGATGGTTTACAGACCCAGGCAATTATACTAGGCGACACTGACAGCCAGAAACTTAATTGGATAAAATTTAATTATGCGGTCAGTTACCAAAAGAGGCCACAGAGAGGCAACCGCCTTCAATATGCAAATGAAATCGCGGTAAATGTTTATTACTCTATATTAACCACAGTAGCCGTACGGTCGTGGCCATGGTCATGGCCTTATCTTAAACTTTATTACCGCGACTTCCGTTTGTGTATTAAGTGAAAGTAGCTCAAGGAGTCTGTGGGCTCATTAATGAATGCCAATATGGATTTACTTGAAATTGCTGGTCATTCATTTAAATATTATCAAGCGATGATTTTACTTTGCCCTGCATTTGTAGTAATGCATTCAAATAGATCGTGTTTCTGCAAATGCTAAAGCAAATAAGATACGTTAAGTTTAAAAAATGCAACTGCACGGTTGTACATCTGGCTCAATTAAAAATCAGAGAGCGTTGCTGGAATGACATCCATTAAATATTAACACAGTGTGGCACCACCGTTGACATTGCTTCCGCTCATGGCACGCTTCTTGCTGCCTTTTAAGCTCATAATTACGACAAGGACAAGGCGACAAAAGTAGCATGCCAAAAGAAATTGCATGCCTTGAGGCGCTGCCAGGCAGCTGAGTGGCTCTCTCACTATAGCCGTCGCCCTCTAACGCACTGCCTAGGGACATTAAATATAAAGTGCAACAGCAAAAGCTACAGAAATAACAAGAACAACAATGCAAGGCCGTGTTGACCATTATGTTGTATGGACAAAAGCATGTTAATTTTTGAGATTCCGTTATTTTGTAGCTACTGAGTGACTTTTTTCCATTACCTTTTATCGCTGAAAGTGTGTATGAAAGGGAGAAAATGGAGCCGACCAAGTTATAGATACAGTAGATCAGGTGTGCAAATTTGATTTGTTTGGCCGCATTCTTTTATAAATTCACTATATAAAAATAATTTACATATAACTATTCATCTGATCTAGGTAAATGCAACATTGTATAATTTTCGCATATTCTGAAGGGACTTTCTTGGTCGAATTGTGCGAATAGTTGCAACCGTTGATTGACTTTATTTATTTTTTTAAGCCTCATTACGCTTAATTAATCAAAAGCAATTCGGCTCGCTCTTCAGATGCCCGTGGCCTGCCACCTGCCAGCCAAGATGGAGAAAATGTCGGCAGCAATAAAAATGGTCGCCATTTTGCATGGTAAATGCCTACATATATATACATATATAAGTATCTGTGTATGTGTGCGCTGCTAATTAACTGTTTTACATTAAGTGGCCATAAAGGCAGAGGTCGTTGTGCACTTTAGTCTATTTTAATGTGGCCCACAAATGGCAGGCGTGATCGGCTTGGACAATGAGTGCTGAGCATTACGCATTGGACATTGCCGACCATTGGCTATTAGCCTGACTGCTGTTTGGCGCCCTAAATGATTTACGTACGCTTTAAAAGCCGACCATAAAAGCCAAGTCAGAGCTGTAGCCTCTCCCAAGTCGTCCTACCGTTTTGTATTTAATTTAATTAAATATAATTCATTTGGGTCTGAATAGTTAATGCGGTCTATGCCTTGCAAGCCACATTTCCTGCAAATTATTTGTGGCGTAAAATAAAATTGGTCAAGTGGCTCCCTTTCGGATTTATGTAGCTCAACTAACTATATCAAAATCTGCAATAAATCTGCTCCAAATTAAACTCAACAGTCGGTTCGCTTAGTTGACCTAACAGATTTCACCAGGTGTTTTATGACCGCATACGCCCACACAAATCAGAAACCAATGACGGCTAATTAGAGTGAAAAATAACAGAGGCGCCACAAAAGTGTAACAATGACATCCGCTCCTCCCCAACACCAAGAATCCTCAACTATTGCTCCATTGCTCGCCTTTGTTCCAACTTATCAGGCGCAAGTGCCGGCAAACTTTTGCTCCTTGCTGTTGCTGGGGATGGCTCTGCATGGACTGTTCCCTGGCATGGGGCGGGGCGTGGTTGTACACAATTTAAAAGAAGATTAAACCGCAGCTGCCTTCTTGTTGCTAGCCATGTGCACCATTCTCTGTGGCAACATCAAAAGGCGCCATAGCCCCAAAAACTTTGCAGCCACGCCAGGGACACGTAGGGCATCCATTGGAGCTGGCGGGACGCTGGCGATTTCTCTGGCGACACTTGTCGAAAGTTACGCGTAATTACGACACAGCCAGCGAGGCGGAGGCAGCGGGAGCGAGTTAGTTAGAAGACGCTGGGGGCGTGGCATTCAGTCAAAGTGGCACCATGCTGCGGGCCTCGGCTTAGTTTATGTGTACCAGGATACCCTACACAGAAGTGGGCCTGTTAGGTCCTGAAGACACTTCGAGACACATCTAAGACAATAGAGAGAAATATTTCTTTTAAATTTAGTAAAATTTATATCACTAAACTATGTTTTATAGTTGCAAATAAAAGAAATTGTTCCGGAAATAACTGTAGAGCATTCAGCTTTAGGCTTGGCCACAAGTTTTCTGTGCCATTCTGAGACAATGGCCAAGTGTCGCTCCAGAAAACTTTGTGCAAGCTGCGCTGATTTTTGGTCTGAAATTGTTTGGTCCCTTGTTTGATGATTTGGCTTTTGGTCGAATGCCCAACTGGGTTCAGTTTATTATTGCGATTTTAATAGAAATAATTTCCATACAGAAAGGCTGAAGAGCGTTAATGTGCTTTTAATGTAATAAAGCAACACTTAAATGGAGCCTCCTCCGCACAGCCAAGGGCAAGGCGAAGGCAAGGGTGATTGGAGTCCAAGTGAATGAAACTGAGACAATGTGCATGACCATCAATCAATAGTGGATTGCTCTGGGGGTATCACAACTATAATAAAATCATTAGGCTGGTAATCCCCCAACGTTTTGCAAGCCGAAATCAAAATAAAATCATCAGGCCAGAAATGATGATGAATGGCCCGAACGAACTCTGCTTGGGCATGACAAAATCTCTATTTGGGCTCCTCTTTTTTCGCCAATCTCTTTTTAATAAACAAAAGTAAGAGCACGCAGACACCCAGACACATCACACATACGCTCGCATACGCACGCATACACAGAAGTCTAATATCTGTATGATATGAGGCGAATGATGGTGTTGGCCATGGTCCACTGGCCAGCACTCAACGGCCAGTGGCGGGCAGACCTCACGGCATCATTATCAGACAAAACAACTTGCAGTTGGTTGGTTTTCCCCGCACGCCTTTTCGGTAAGAAAAATGAAAATGTTTAACGGGAAAAAATAAAATACTCACGTTTCTCTCCCAGGCGAACGTGATTCAATTTGTTTTGTTGGTTAGAAAACTAAAATAGCAA
>JABVZY010000307.1:2218622-2232915 GCA_020883555.1 Drosophila nannoptera
ATATTTATATATTTATACTACATCTGCATCAAATTTGTATTGTTGGCGCATTTATTGACCACCCTCCTGCCCACAAAATGCTGTGTAATTTATGTTTTTTAATTGCATTTTAATTGTTTTTGTTTGATATTTGCCAATAAAGTTTCGTACATTATTTAGGTGCCGCACGTTTTTCTGACGCGGACAACTTTTTGCAACCTCCCACCCTCTCTCTCTCGCTCTCTTTCTCTTTCCATCTCTGTCTCTTTTTCGCTCTCTGCTTTTTTGGCTCATTTTTTCCGCCGCCTCGTTTGGCTAATAGAGTTTTCAGCGGGCGCTAATGAAGCATAGTTTAGAGTTTTCCAGCTGCAATTAGCCCAGCGGCGCCTTTTGTGTCCACGTTCCTCCCCCAACCTTTGCCACACCCCCAGCGGCAATTTGCACTAATGGCAAATGCGGCCCTGCAGCAAATGTATATATATATATTATTTGGCCAACATGCCAAACTGACCAAAAAGCAGAAAAGTCAAATATATATCTGCACACTGGGCAAAACAGGAAATAAAAATCCAAATTAACTGCCACCAAAAAACGAAAAATTCGAAAAAAAAAAGTTTTCGACTCGTATGTTGGCAAAACCTGCGGTCACAAAAGAGCTGTAAATTAAAATTTACTCGACATGAAATTGAAGCGGCATCCCACACAGGCTCTGTTTGGCACCGCCCTCTCGCCACCCAGGAGCTCGGAACCGCTCAGCTTTCCTCAATTTTTATTCATTTTACTTTTTGGCCATTTGCGAATTTTTTGTTGCATTTTATTTTTTTGTTACTGTGTTGCAGTTGCTTTGCCTTTTCCGGATGATACTACTCGGTGGGGGTGCCGCCAAAAGGGCGTGCAAGCAACGAATGACGCTGCAGGAGATATTGAGCTACATCAGGAAGGAATCTTCGCAGAGTATCTCGATATTTAATAAGTTACGTTCATCGTGGCTCAGGCTCAATTAGTAATTGAATACTTAACTTAATAATAGACTCAAAGAATGTATTCACTTAATAGCCAACTCATCTGGAAAATATTAAAAGGGTGTCAACAAGCTTCAAACATGCCAATAAGGCTTTAAAAAAGGGTGAAACGAAAGATGGACAGAGAGAGAAATATTAAAGTAGCTATTCGAAAACCCTTCGAGTCTAACTCTTCACCATTACTTTTGGCTCAACAACAGAAATTTCTCGCGAAAGTCATTAAGCACCGCATTTGCAGTCGCATAGCTCATCCGGAATTCGTGCCAGTCTGGCAACTCTGGTTGCTGGCTGGGCAATCGGAGTGCGGCTCTTTTTTTATATACATTTCCAATGCTATTCGCTTGCAGCTCGTTCATTTCGGACGTATTTCTTTGCTCTTTTAACTTTCTTTGTATGTGAATGCACGTGTTTGCAAGCGTGTGTGTGATTGTGTGTGGCTCTGTGTTGCGGCTGCTGCCCAGCGGGCTCGTATTTTACGTGGTTAAACTTTAGCGCCAGCCAGCCAGGCAGGCAGACTGACAGAATGACAAACGGACAGACAAAGAGTGGGACAGAAAGCCAAAAGCAGATTTTGGCTGCGCAGGACGCACAGATTAAGCGGCCAAAAGTATTCAGCTTGTGCGAAGCTTAGGGCGAAACACGAAAAATGTGGAAAGGACGAAAAAAAAATAAATAAATAAATGGCAGCCCGCAGGAATAAAATAAAAAAGAAATGGAAAAATTTGTAAACCAATGCAACTGCATTTTGTTTCAATCAATTATCGCGCGCAGCTTTTGTTGCTTCTTCTCCGTGCTGCTTAGCCACAAAATTGCCGCTAAAAGGCAATTTCCGCAGCGATTGTTCAATGTCGAAATACAAAAAAAGTTACAAAATAAATACCAAAACAAAATTGACAAACAAAACAAGCGAAAGCAATTAAAAGCAGCCGCGACTGTGGACTGCAAGTGCCACGCCCCTGCTGCGAGCGTTCTTTCCACACACAACTTTTTTTTATGTGCTTATATTTATGCATGTCAGTCCAGGCTGCAGTTTATTTATCAAAGCGTCGGCCAGCTGTCGCTGCCACGCCCAACGCCCCCAGCGAGAGTCCCTCAATGCGGCTTAGATGGATTTATAGCGTAGCTGGTAAATAAATTTTTTACATATGTATGTACATTCATATTGGTTTTCATTTTTTCTGCCCCTATTTAAGCCGTATTTTTTATGTGTAAAATATACCAAATTTGTTTAAAGCCGTTGAAATTTTCACATAGTTTACATGCCTGAAACTCTTTGAAAAACAAAATTAACCGGTAATGCTATGAAAGTCATACATTCACAAGCTAACTAAGCCGTTACCTTAAAAATAAAATTAATAATGATTTGTTCCTATGAACTTGTCAGCAATGATCTAATCTAAGAATTAATACCCCAGAACTTATCGAAATATACACAGTGTATTTTAAAGATTGGTCGAACTTACAGTTGCTCCGTTCCGTTATACGGCCCAGACGCCAGCGACATTCCGCAACTTATTTGCCATCGGCAGGGGTTTAGTAAATGTAGTTTGCAATTGTCATCATGGATGACATGTTTCGAGTTAATTGAATTGTTGTTTTGTTTTGCTCTGTTTGAGCGCGATAGTGGGCATGATGCGGGTTATTGACTTATTGATTTCCCTAGGGTTAACATCATAAAATGACACTACAGATGTATGGCCTCCGGCTTGTATAAAGGCAAATTATATTAATTTTGTGGAGTTGGATGAATTATTTATAGCATTTGGCTATAAAAATATGTCGTACACACATTACTTTATATTATTATATAATGATTTCAGTTCAGTTATTTTTCTTTATTGAGTTTATATGCATAATACGTACAGAATTATGATAGTCAACGATCTAGCGCCGAATTAACAAATTTCTGCATTTTTGAAGATGAGTAATAGTAGTTGTTCAAAATATTTTATCTGCATTTATACTTGTATATGCTTTTATAAATATGGAACGTAATTACTGAAATTAATTTATGAAATATCATTTTAACTGAACGTTAAACCAATACATATAGATATGTATGTGTGTTATATATGAATGTATTTAAAGTGTCTGTATATGAAATCGATTCATAATAAACAGCACTCTACAACTGCTGCACGTTGCACCGCAATTTGTGGCTGCTGCAGGGTTGATCGTCATCGTAATGTAACTGGGACTGCTCGGTGCTGATAGCAATTGAATCCTCCAAAACGTATGGCGACGACGGTGCCGGCGATTGAGTTGGACTGCAGTATTCTTCGTCATTCGTAAAGTTGGGTGAGAAAAGGGGCGCGGCGCCCAATTCTCCCACTTGGCCAATGTATTCGTTCTCATCTGTGTCGCTATCGTAAAGTTCATCTTGGCGTCCTAGATCAATAAGAACACGCCGTAAATATCGCAGTTCATCCTGCGCGCGCGTCACTTTGCGTTCCAATGCCTTCATTTGGGCCTGTGGTATGAGGGGGCAACCGAGAGCGTGGAGAATATCCATAAGAGGATCCGTTGGCAGAGGATCAACACTGAGCAATTGCTCCAATATTTCCAGCAGTCGAGGTAATACGCCATGATCATTTAGATATTTTGTATACTTTTCTTCCACTTCAGACATTTTTCACAAATCACTCTCAAAACGCGTGTAAGTTATCTTTTCTACGAACTGAGCATCACACTATTGTAAAAATAACTGTAAACTCAGTCAAGAATGCGCCCCTAGCGAATATTTTCGGCACTAAAAGCGAAAGGTGGCAGCACTAACTATAGACATGTGGTGCAACGGAGCTAGTTCAATGCCTTGAACCATTAGTATTTTTCTGGTCCCTCCATAATCGTGTCGTCAAAAAGAATAATATAAATATTTCTATAATTATCAATTTAATATAAAACAGAAATGTAGATATTATTATTCTATATCTTGCTGCGATCAACTCAGTTTTTAAATATCTTCCTTTAAAAATTGTATTTCATTTCATTTCAAAAGATTAGGAACCTGATGATAGGAACATTTGTATTCAACACTTATCGATAAATTTAATGTGTGCCTAGTGAATTGTAAAATTTTCGACAATTTTAAGTCGCGAACCAAAATTTACTCATCGGACTCAGTAAGAAGTACTTGAAATATGTCGTTCTCGTTTGGTACGCCAACAACAAATGCCGGATTGGGCGGTGCTGCATCTACTCCCGCAACAGGAGGTTTCAGTTTTGGCGCGCAACCGCCAACAAATGCCCAGTTACCAGCGTTTGGATCAGCTACGAGTGCATCTAACCCAGCCAGTGCAGCAGCCGCGCCATCCTTGAATTTCTCACCAGCAGCCACTCCAAGCTTTGGATCGCCGGCCGCGTCTGCAACAGCTCTGACCACAGGAGCGGTGCCAACCTTTGGTGCCCCTTCCGCCGTACCAGCTTTTGGAAGTGGTGCCGGCAGCATAGCACCCACTCCAAGCTTTGGATCGCCGGCCGCGTCTGCAACAGCTCTGACCACCGGAGCGGTGCCAACCTTTGGTGCCCCTTCCGCCGTACCAGCTTTTGGAAGTGGTGCCGGCAGCATAGCACCCACCTTTGGAGCCGGTTCCGCTACTGTAACGCCCAACTTTAGAGCAAGTGTCCCTTCCACAGCGCCCACCATTGGCGCAGGTCTCGCTTCCACAGCGCCCACCTTTGGAGCCGCCGCAGCTACTGGAGCCCCAGCCGCTACCGTAAGGCCTATGTTTGGAGCTGGTGCCACTACCACAGCGCCCACTTTTGGAGGGACAGGGACGACGCCTGCCTTTGGAGCTGCGGCCACTACATCCACGTTTGGTGCGCCAGCTTTCGGAACGGGAACAACTGCAACTGCTCCTGCTTTTGCTGCTCCTACAGCTACACCAGCCTTCGGCGCTGCTCCAGCCACGACCACTGTGGCCCCCAATTTCAAGATTCCAGCGGCAAATACAAACGCACCGACGACAGCCCCACCGGCATTTGGTACCACAGCTCAGACCTCAGGCGCCACGTTCTCGTTTAACAAACCTGCAGCTACGAGCGCAGCCACTCTTAACTTCAATACGACAACCAGCACAGCCACTGCGCAGCCTTTCAATACCAATTTAAGCCTTGGTGGAAACACCATTGGCTCAACAGCAACAGCAGGCGGGGTCCTTGGCAAACCGCTGACTACTGGCGCGGCTCCAACATTTTTAGGCCTGGGAGGCATCGATGTGAGCGCCACTCAGCCCAAGCTGGGCGACATTAAGCAGGACGGCGTTAAGGTCAGTATATAGTCAACATGCTTCAAAGGGCACATATATATTATATATTTCACTCTAACTACAGATCAGAGAGACCCAAGTGCCAGATGAGATAGTGAAAACCGTGAATGCTTTTAAGAATTACATCAAGGAACAGAAGACTATATCTTCGGAAATTGGACGCACTTCGACCTCCAAGCTGACCAATGTCAGCCACGCGATTACGGATCTGCGCTGGACGCTGCAGAACGTGGCCAATTCAGTTGACACCAACAATAGGGACATCAAACAGTTGCGCAGTGAAACAGCCAAGGCTATGCAATCATTAGAGATGGCTCAACGCACACATGACACGCCGGCAGGACTGCAGTTCGAGAATCATGCACCGTTTCAGTACTTTCAGTGTCTTGTGGCCAAGTATGAGGACGAGCTAATCGCCTTTCGCAAGCAGATATTGGCCACGGAGAGTCACATGCACACTCTCGCCAATCCACAGAACATATCGCCGGACGACCTGAAACGGGGTTTACGCCAGCTGAACGAATCCTTCATCTCCCTGGCCGGCCGCCTCCACGAACTAAATCAGCGGGTCGAAGAACAGAAGGAGCAGTATTTGGGTCTGCGCAGATATCATTTGCGCGATGCCACAAACGTATTTGCCGCCATCGATAATCCAGCCGCATCGGTGGGAGAGCCGCAACGTATCAGCAGCGGACCGACGCCCTTCTCCTTAATCTCGGCGATGAGCTCATTGAACAAGACGTATGCATCGGCCTCGGCAAGCAATACCAATTCCAAATGATGGATACTGAATAATTAGGTCTTGTTTGTTATGCCTGCAGCGCTCGGTCAATAAAGTTATTAAAATTAAGTAAATATGCAAAGTGGAGAGATTGTATCTTCACTCTGTCAGTCGGCACAAAAGGGTGTTATATTTAAAGCAGGATAACGTTTATCCGCGTTGATTATCGGATTCCAAATGTTTAAAGTTAGAATAGCATATATATATTTCTTTCAACTCCAATAATGCCAGGTGATGGCTTAACAAACGAAGTTGCGTTGCAATCTACTTCTTGACCACTTGAATGACATCTTCATCGGCCATCACATGGGCTATGCCCACGCGCTGCGGCGAGTATTTTGTGGACGTCCCCCATACAAGGGCATACTTAAACTGTGCGGCTAACGTTCGATGAATGGCATGGCACACATGCTCCACGCTAACACCCTGTACAGGAATAGACAACAAATTAAATTTATATTTATATAAATAAATATTCAGGGCACTTGCCTTTCGGAGAATCAAACCGTCATCAAAATCTGGCGGCGCACCGGGTTTCTTGGTGTAAACTCTAATTAGTTGCAGCGCTTCCCAGAGCGCTTCCAGCATATAGTCCAGATTTAACTTCATATTACAACTGACTACAATCGAATGGGGCTGTCGGGCCAATCGAT
The DNA here is from genome assembly GCA_020883555.1 of Drosophila nannoptera. NCBI lineage: Eukaryota > Metazoa > Arthropoda > Insecta > Diptera > Drosophilidae > Drosophila > Drosophila nannoptera. The sequence goes on from JABVZY010000307.1 coordinate 2,225,326, forward strand.
CAACCTCCTCAATGGATATTTGATCAATCTTATTGTACACATATAAGCAAGGCAGATAAACGCGGTTGGCCGTCACCACATCGATGAACTCATCCTCTGTGCAGTCTTCGCGGAACAGCACTTCCGCATTGAAGATCTTGAATGAATGCAGAATCATTTGCACCATTTTCTCATTGCAGCGCGTCAGCGCGCAGGTTGAATTAAAGCTAAGGCCACCGCCTTTTTTCTGTTTGAAGTAAATGTTTGGCTTGCGCTTATTAAGACGTATGCCCACGGATTCAAGCTCACGTTCCAGGAGTTCACGATGCACATTGGGTTTGGTGGCGTCCAGCATCATCAGCACTAGATCAGCTGTGCGAGCCACTGCAATCACCTGTCGCCCCCGACCTTTGCCTTGTGCGGCCCCCTCTATGATACCCGGCAAGTCGAGTAGCTGTATATTTGCCCCCTGGTATTCAATGACACCAGGAATACACGTAAGGGTGGTGAACTCGTAGTTAGCTATGCGGGAAGAATATTAAGTTACTTATTAATTGCGTGTACTGCTGGGTGTATGCTGCGAAAACTTACCCGCTTCCGATTCGGTTTTGGTTAGTGTGGACAACATTGTAGATTTGCCCACACTGGGAAAGCCGATAAGCGCCACACGCGCATCTCCACTCTTCAGTACATCGAATCCTTCTCCTTTCTCGCCCTTCTTCGCTGGCTCCAACAGCTGCGACCGATACTTGGCTAATTTTGCCTTGAGCAGACCCAAATGATATTCGGTGGCTGTAAAATCGAAGTGTAATATGAATTCTAACCCCACATTCCGACAGATGGCAACGCCATTGCCAGCAATGCGAATTCCGTTGCCGCGTTGCCTGCACCGGTTTTTGCATACAACACACTGTAACCTACCTTTGTTCTTCTGTGTACGAGCGATTTCTCGCTCAATTTCTGCAATCTTCTCTAGAATGCCCATAATGTTGTTTGTTTATGTCTTGGTCGCAGCATTAAGTTATTAATATTTGGGCAGTACTAGGGTGTTGTTGTTGTTGTCCCAAAACTCGGACTTGCTAGTGATGAGCCGGCATGGGTAAAATCACCGATATTTCTTGCCATCGATATTTTTTAACATTCGTTCAATATCATCGATAGTTGTAATCACGCTGCAGGGTTGCTATTTTTCGCTAATGAATTGCAAAGTGTATTTGATATGAAATAAATTTGGTTTAAGTATTTAATTGTAGAATAAAAAATCATAAAATGTACACAAATCACATCTAAATACTGTTACAATTAGAAGAAACAGCCACACAGACACAAATGACAATCGATTAATTACAATAGTTGAGTAGAGAGAAAGTTTGTTAGTTGGTTAGACTTCGACTTTTAATTAGCATAATAGCCATTGCCATCGTTGCCCATGAATTCAGTCCAGCGTTGTGCTTCAATGGGATCCAGCTCCGAACACACCTCCCCCGGCTGCAGGGTACGGCAGGTGCACGTTATGCCAATTCGTGTTATTACTAACTGTGCCTCGTATTTGGGCAAGGCGGGCTCTGTGTCCACGAGACGTTCGCTCAGGCACTGCTTGAGGAATTGCTTACGCAGGACGCGCAAGTTATCGGCGGTATAGCCTGAAAGGAATAAGCAAATATTTCTTATTACAGGTTTACAAAAATTTCACTGTTCAACTTACTTTTGTAGGCGCTTATTTTCTCATCGACGCAGCTAAGATCCTGCGGCGAGAATAACGGCGGATAGGCCTCCGACTCTCTTATATTGAGGACAAAGGCAAAGTCCAGCGCAGAGCTGACGTTGCCCAATGCTTTGAGCAACACACCCGTTGACGAAATTGTTGCCAAATACCAATCCTCCGTCTGCGACGCCTCGGTGGTTGCACTCATATCCTCGCCGGCAATAGATGACGCACTGCTGCTGGGCGCACCGCGCCGCTGCCGTTTGCGTCGACGATACTGGGACTGAGTGCTGGAGCTAGTGACCGCCGCCGCCTGCTCCTGAGCCTCATTGTCGAGCTCAAGATCCCACAGACTGAGCGGGGACTGAGCCGACAGCGGCTCATTGGTGGTGCTACTCGTCGTGCTCCTCGCTTCCAATCTGCCGCTGCGCACATCTCGATTGCTACCGCTGGGGTATTTGCTGCGCAAGTGAATGGGTCGCTCATTTTGCTCCTGCAGTTGCGGTATCTCATCGTTATACACCAGCTCATACTCCTCGGGCAGTCGCATGGGGTTGGGGTTCTCCGCAGGCAGCGGTTCGTAGTCCTTCTGCGAAAGCAATAACTGTTGCAGATACGAATTCGATTGCAGTTAAGATACTTACAAATTCTTTGTAGGGCTCCTTTATATAGGCCCCTCCGTAGCCAGGCAGCTCGTTATCCGGCAACAATTCCGGCATGGGATGCTTGCGATGCTTTGTGTACTTGACAGAGCCCGGCGTCTGTACCTCGTCGCCTGCTTCGATGTCAGCGCCGGCTGCTGCCTGCCGGAGCAGCTGCTCCCGATTAGCCAATAGCTTCTTGAGCAGCTTGGGATGTTTGATTGGCGATTGCTTGCCTGCCGGCGCCGGCCGTTGTGTGCGATTCAGCTGGACCTCCAGATCGTCCGTGCTGAACAGCACCGCGCCCGGCGGCTCGATGTGTCGCGCAATCGCGTACAGCTTGAGCACCGTGGACTCGTTGTAGCGCAGCCGACAGGTATCCGCCCGGGCCTGCAGAATGATGTCGCTGTCCGGCACAAATTCGTACGCATCGCGGGCGTTGGGCCTGTTGCGGCACTGCAGCTGCCAGTGCAAGAAGAAGTCGCCGCCGAAGCTCTGCGATATGGACACCCCGCCCAGCAGACTGCTCGCGCCGCCCGCATCCATCATCATGGCATCCAGCAGCGGCTGGCCCGTGCGCCCGTCCAGTATCGTTGTCTGCGAATAGTAGTAGACGGGAAAGCCGGGTCCCGAATTGTACTTCACCATAAAGTCGGTCACATTGTCCCGATCGAAGTGACCCGGCACGATGGCGCTGACACATTCGCTGGCCGGGAACGTATAGTTCCACAGCTGGCTATAGTTCTTGCCATCGAAGGCGAACACGGTGCTATTAAAGGCAGCCACGACCACGTCCGCAACGCCATCGCCGTTTAGATCATTCAGCACGGCAGGCACCATCAGGCCAGAGCCCGGCTGCTGATGCAGCGGCGTGAAGTGCTTCTCGCTGGTGTGCGCCATCAGCGTGAGCAGCCGCAGGCTGTAAATGCCCCCCGGCGTGTTCTGGCCGCCGGTCAGCATGAGCAGCAGCTCGGTGCCATCGGAGCGCGTCAGCAGCTGGATGGGCACGAACATCTCCTCGCGATGCGGCGTAGGTATGCTGCGCAGCACCTTGCCGGTCTTGCCCGAGATGAGCTTGATGTGGCCCGCCTTGGACTCTTCGCGCTCCTCCAGATGCGCTGCTATCAGCTCGGGCACCTCGTCGCCATCCAAGTCACGCAGCACGTTGATCGTGTAGAGATCCATGACAATAGGCGAATTGGTCTCCACCTCGAGCTCATGGAATGTCCAGATCACCTGGCCGCTACGTCCATTAATGGCGAAGATCATCTGCAAGAGATCCACAATTAATTAGAGGCTGATCGCCGTAAGCGAATCCACTGCCACTTACGCCCAGTCTGCCCGCCGCCAGGCAGTCGAGGCCGCCATCCTTGTCGATGTCCACGTTGCAGTGGAGCGAGAACACGTTCGCCACGCTCCACGTCTGCCAAAGCGTGCTGCCGTCGCGTCCGTTCAGGGCCACCACGCCGCCCTCGCAAGGCACATCGTCGCCCTGCTGGGCGGACTTGCAGCGCGGCAGAGGGATGCCCTCGTAGTGTATGTTATCGTCCACGCCGTACCCAAATATCACATCCTTGATGCCATCGCCATTCAGATCCGCCGCTCGCAACGGACTCTCGCTGTTCATCCGGGCCAGGCTGCGCGTCCATACCCGCTGCACGCTGATCTGTGTGCAGGGCACAAACTCACTGCCCAGGCTGCTGCCATAGCTGCTGTAGCTGCTGCCAGCGCCGATGTTGCCACCCTGAACAGACAGCGCCTGGAGCTGACCGTCCTCGCGCCACCAATGATGGATGCGCTGCATCGGCATCGGGAAAAGGGTCAGAATGAGCGCCGCCAGGCTGAGCAGCGCGCAGAGCACGGTCAGCGCGGCCAGCGCATAGCAGAAGGGTTCGCAGCAGCGACAACAGCGCCTCCTCTTGTGCTGCTTCATGATGGGCGTCGAGCTGCTAGTCGAGCCGGAGCTCTGCTTGCGCCGCGGTGCCATCAGCGGCCGCTTCAGGCCTTGCTCTTCGCTGCGCTGCAATTGGAATGAGATGAATTTCTCGATATTACTCATGGAGGATTTTCGGAGTTCGGAGGGAGGGGTGGAGGGTGAGTTAGCTCTACACAAATTGCAGTTCTCGATTTCCATAAAATTTTCTACAATTCTTTGATAGTTGTGTGAAGGGAGGCTAAAGGAAAGCTGACCATGTTGGAAAGGCTATCGGTAAGGCGGAAATGTTGACAGATAATTCTTCAAAAAATTAAATTATAATTTTATATTTCTTCTAGAAATTTGTGAAAGTCGACGGCAATTTCTCACGCCTAATTAAACTCACTTCGATGTTGGCACAGAGCCTTGATAGAACCAGTAAATATAGGACAAAAGGACTGCAAATACTTTCATATTGTGAGAGTGAAAGGAAGGCGAAAGCGAAAAGGACTAAAAAAAAAAATCAAATAAAATAAATAAGAATATGTTTCGGCTCAGAGCCCTTTCGCGTGCCGTGACTCACCTTGGCCGATCTGGCGTCCTTGATGAACACCTCGTCCTCGACATCATCGCTGATTTCCTCATCAATCGAAGAGTCCCGTATGGCGATGCGCTTGGAGGGCACATATGGTCGCAGTTTAATCATTTTGGGGCCGCGTTTTCACTTAGCCACCGCGCAGGACCTTGGCCAGCCAGTCGAGGGGGTTCGTTCCTTAATTCTTCAAAATGATTCGTACTTATTTAATTTGTGCTACGCTTTCGGTTTAATGCATTTTCGCTTTGCACCCAGTGCAATGGGCAGCGATGCGCGTCTTCTGGCCGTGTAAAAATCGATAGCGACGTCACGGCGTTAATGCGCTCAGCTGGTTCGGATTCGGCGCCTGCGCCGTGACACCCATCTCCATCTCTTCGCCCCGCTTAGCTGGCCGTGTGCTCTCTCCGACACTCCGACTAACCCCCGAGCTGAGCTGGGCGACCACGTGCGGCCCGAGTATCGGCCACAGGTTTGTTTATCAACAATGGCGACAATGACGCACTCGCTCCACCTGGGCAACTGTTGCTGGCCACCCCACGGAGAGCAACAGCAGACCCTCCGCTCCAGCCAGACGCACGCCCAGTTCCAGACCCTCAAACATGGCTCCCTTATTAACCATTTCGAAGCCGGTTCAATGGCCTCGCCCAGCGTTTTCATGAATGGCTACCCCCTTCCCCTCCGCCCATCGTGTAGAGTTGGGGACCAGCCATCCCGCTTCCATTCAACAGTCAACAGCCAACAGACTTCCGCATGTGGTTGGGCAATGTGGGTCACAGAGCTGACATGTAAACGGGGCTTATTAATTTTTGAATACTTGCAAACAGGAAACCGCTGAGAAGATTGTGAGGAAAAACAATGAAAATTCGAAGAAAATTAACGGACTTAAAGTCGTTCAATTTGATAATTCGCTGTGAAGTTTTTTACTAAATTTCGTTTTATTTTACAGTGGATACTGTGGCTACAGTGAAGCCTATCCGGAGGGATATTCGAGCCAGGCGAGGAACTATTCTAAGGGGCCGCCTGTCCTCTCAGCGGGGATTATTTTACAGCTGTTCTTCGCTGGATAGGTATGTGTATAATTAGATAATAGTTCTAATTACTTAATTAATTTAATTACTTTCAGAAAGCACTTCCAAAAGCAGCTGTAAAAAGCATGGCTCTCCACAAGTTGATGTCCTTCGCGCGTTGCCCCTGCCAAGCATTGGAAAACGCAGAGAAAATATAATTTTTATTTTCCACACTTTCCGTGGGAAAGGAAAAAAATAGAAATATATATCGTCCTCGGCACAAAGTCTAATAAAAACTATTCAAGCTAAAAGCGCGTCAAACTCAAGGCAGGAGAAAAAGGAACCGCCGCACCGCCCCCTGCTACCATCAGCAGAAAGTTAAGAGCACCACTTTAGCCGGTTGGGGCTGGCCAGCGCAACGCGGCAAAGGGGCGGGGCGGGGCGGGTGGGTGAGAGGCCTGGTTCTTGCTTTAGCTGAAAAGCGTGCGCCGCATCTAGCCGCAGCTTGTGGCAAGTACTTAGGTCAGGTCCAAAAGCAGCGGCAAGCTCGAATGCATTCGAATAAACTATAGAAAAATCAGCAGCTTTTGCTAGCGCAGGCGAGGGCGAGGAAGAGAGGGGGGACAGTAACGGTGTGGCGGAGGCTTAAGTGTGTGTTATTATCGCATCAGAGATAATTTAATAACGATGCTGAGGACGAGTTCTTGCTGTTGCTGTTGGAAGGCCAAAGGATGTGTTGCTCAAGTGTCTGCGGCAAAGGCGCTGAGTGCTGTGGCGGCGTGGGCGTGGCAAAAGGCCTAGTCGGGCTCAGGCTCAATATGTGAATGTATCTGCGCGTGTGTGTGTACAATATACCTCAAGGTTAGCTGGGAGACTCCCGCCTCCCCTCGCAGGTAGCTTCGAGTCTCTTAATTATAGCATCTTATAGACAGCTCAAGAGATTACGCCCAGCGCTCCGGCCCCTTTATGCAACTACGAGTTTTTCTTTTTGTCGCTTGCTTTTAATGAAAAACTAATTCACTTTCTGTTCCATAGCTGTAAATATGGGCATAGTATTTGAGACTACTTTCACAGCCGATTTATGGGGGCTTTAATTAGGACTCAAAAAGGAAAGGGATTTCTCTAGGAGGTGTCTTTGATAAGTCTTTGGTGAGTATTGCTCCTTTCGCTTTATCTATGTATCTCGCTATTTACATCAATCTCTCGTTCACTGTCTATCTACCTCCTCCTTTCTCCAGGACGCTCCTTGGGTCTAATTATCTAAATATTTTACATAGATCCTCCCAATTCATCAATCTCTGACTCATCCCTTCTAACCTCTTTCACTCTGATGTCTAATTTTCTCTCTATTTTTATCTATGACTCTCTATGGCTGTCTTAGAGCCTCGCTCTCTCTCTCTAACAAAAACTCGACTCACCTTTCTTTCTCTCTTCCTCTCGCTCACACTATATATCTATCTCTTTCTATACTATATTTTTCTAACTTTCAGTCACTTATTCCCATCCCTCCCTCTCTTTTATACATTTCCTCCGTCGTTAGAGCTCCTCTCTGGCATCATTTTCTCTCTCTATCGGGGTCTCATCTCTTCTGCCCGCTCTCGAGCTAGCGTCTCCCTCCGATCGACGCTCTCGCGGCGCCATCTCGAGAGCGAGGGGACTAAGAGAGGAGGGAGCCGCGGAGGGCGTCCTCTCTTCTCGGAATCGCTCTTCTTCTTCTCTCTCCGTTTTTCTCTCGAGCCTCCTCTCTC
>JABVZY010000307.1:2341956-2353341 GCA_020883555.1 Drosophila nannoptera
TTCGCTTGATATTCATGTAACACAGATAGAACCAGACCCAGACGAGAATAGAACACGGCTCACAACGTAGCTAGTCGATGGAAATTTTTCGATCAGACTTCTTGGATGATTGGCCCAACTAAACCATTTCATGTCTAGAGTATCTTAGTGCTAGATCAAAAAATGTTTCGGCCATTTACGAAACTTGGCATAGGTTGTGCGCTGCCCTCAGTTGCCGTTCATCAATTTGGTCAATTATCATTTAGCGGAAAAGGGAAAGTATCAAGAAAAATAGATGAGAATAGACGAGATCAACTACTTTAAAACACGGCAGTCCAGCATTTCGATGTAAATAGTCTAAAGCGAAGAAACGCAAACGAAAACAAATATATTATTAATAATAAAAGAAAGATGGAAAAAACTATGTAAATGTCTTATATATAGGTTTAACTAGTGCACAACTTCTAGATGCGATCCAAAAATAAAAAGACTTACCAGTTTTGAAGTGACATCAAAAATTTAACATTTAACATTTAACGAGCAAAAGCCTAGCCCATAAGTTAACATATGTGTAGTTAAGATAAGTTGCGAACAAAATAATAAAAGGAAAATCGAAAATTTATAAAAATGTTGCATTGCGCATGCATGTAGACTAGTGCAAAATGAAAGTACAGTAAGAAAACTAGCCCCGTTGGTCCACTACGACACTGACACCCACACCCACACACACACACACACACATACACATGAAATTCGCCCACTCAATTTTCTTCACATCACTGTCCAACACTGTTTCACTATCTAAATTTAACTCGCACGAACAATATAAGAAAAATATACGAAAAAGAAAAGGAAAGTTATAAATCATAACACATATCTTCAAACAAAAAGGGCGGCCGCTCAAGCCGAGCCCAATTCTAACAATCAAAAGGTAAAAATTCCAAAAAAAAAAGAGTAAAGAGAGAAGGAAAATTCCAACTATCATTTTTAAGAGAAATCATAAGCGCACATATTTTGACAAATGTAAATACTAATCTGTTTCAAATCGAAGAATCTGCAACACCCTTACTTTATAGAGCTAAGTGGACACATACACCCATGCACACCCATACTCACACACACACACACACACATCCACTGACAACTAACTAGCAATGCGAAATCACATAAAACGGATTCTAAAAGTTTAGATTATGCGTTTAAAGTAAAACATAAAGATACATTTGCTGTAGTGCAACCCGAATAACAAATACCCCGAATAAAAAGGCAACTAAACAGCAACCAAAAAATATAAATAACGAACAACAATAAGACATAACGTAAAGGCAAAGATGAAAATAAATAAAACGTAAATACATAAGTAAAAGATTAGTGAAATAATTATACAAAATAGTTGAAATAATTGTTGTATTGCCATCAGCCGAAATACATAAACAAAAGGAAAACAAACAAAGAAGCCACACATACACACACACACTGAACACTGAAAACAAATGAAAAATCAAATGTGTAACAGCCCCAGATTAAAGAAAATGTTTGTGAAATGTTTATAAATGAAAAAAAAAAGACAAAAAGAAAAAAAAAATAAAAAAATCACATGGCATGTTTAAATAAAAACCCAAATTTAAAATGGTCATTTAACAAACTCTGTTTTCCATTTGAATCAGATTGACTTGCTCGCTTGAACCCCTCAGCTGTTGTATGAACATTATTTTTTTCATTTTTAAGTTGTAATTGAATTGTTTTTAGTCTTTATTATTATATTTTTCATTTTAGAGTCGCTTTGGGTTTTGCTCCTAATGGACAATAGGTTATCAATATTTCATCATCAGGAAACTTTATCTTTTGAAAATGTCATTTTAATTTTTGTAAATATATTATTTTGGAGATTCAAAACAAATCAACGCCAATTATTATTCATTTACAGGGGTTGTAATTGTATAGTTGCTCTTTGCATAAAACTGCTTAGCATTACAGTGTATTCCAAGCAGTATTTTTCCGGTGCTGTGCGATTAAAGCAGTGCAAACTTTTGTTAAGAGCCTGCAACAATCATATCATTCAGCATTTGCCACTGCACTTGAAATGGTTGCGAAAGAGGATAAATTTGAAAATTAACATTATCTAACAGCTCAATTTAGCGTTGCGCATTTACTATTGCGTGAAAGCCAAATGAATGTTTACAGGTAAGAGACACAGCGTTATTATACACATAACAACATAACAACATAAGTTTCGGTAGGTATTTTCGTTTTTTACCCAGGTAGTGCAATAAAATATATATGTTTCAGAATATTGCTCAGAAATCCAGGCTCATTATGTGCAAGAATATGTTAGGCTTCACATTGGCCTAGACAAAAAGCACTTAAATGGTGAAGCCTTCATTGTGGACCAGCCAAATCGCATCAGCAGTGGCAAAATCGCCAGGCCATTTGAATGGGCAATGATAATATTCTATACAAGAAGTACTATTGAAATTCATTTAAAAGGGCATTATATTTATTCATAACATTTCAATTTTGAAAGCTAGCAATTAAACTATACGAATTTAATCTATACTAACAATATTCGGACTTTCAGAATAGCCAAGTTTCACTAATGAGTGAAATAGGTAACAGATTAGGTACAAATACTGCTAACAGTTTTCAACTGCTTGCATAATTGCCAAACTTCTTTAACAGAGTCTGTTAACGGATTCAGAATTTTCTTCACATTAGAAGAAGCATAGCTTGCCATAGCAATTTGTTTTTAAGAGGTTATCACACATTTCTTTATATTATTACGTTGACTCGATTTCATTCAAAATACTAAATAATTTCAAACGTATCAAAGTACCGCACGATAATGCAACTAATGCGCAAGGGAAGAAACACTTTAAGCGATAAATTGTCATCTATGATCGCGTGACGGATCGATAGCATGTGCGGTTGTTTGGTTTCAGGTACCACAGGAAGTATTTTCGCCGACCCATAAATAGGCCCAGTCGTTAACTCGATGTAACAGTTGTATCAGAATGCTGGATCTTAACGGCAATCCGACAACTAGCTACAACGCTGAGCTCAGGATCTGGTCTGGCGCCTGCGAGGAGAGCTACTACCACGATGACCTCACCATAGGCCAGATAATATTCCGTCAGCTGCAAACCGATCCCCAGCGCATCTTCCAGATCTCGTACAGCGAAAATACCCGACTGACCCGTGGCCAGGTATTGCACAATGCAGCCAAAGTAACCCTCTATCTGAGGGCCCAGGGCTTCTGCAAGGAAACTGACATCGTCGGGGTGCTGGCCCGGAATAGCACCCACTTGGCGGCCCTTGCGTACGGGTGCCTGTTCAATGGCACACCTTTTCATGCCATCAATCCCAGCCTGGAGGATCACACCATACGCCAGCTGTACGAGTTGACCCGCCCGAGGATTCTCTGCTGCGATGCGTCGGACTATGAAAGGCTGCAGAATGTGGCCGCCGCATTGGAAATTCCAGTCTTAATCGTAGAGGGACGCATCTCAGGTATCTTGGGTATTCAGGAACTGTTGCAAGCATCTGTCCCGGATGACTTTAGGCCAAGCCAGTTTGAGCGTGGCATCGATCGCACAATGGCCATTCTCTGCTCCTCGGGCACAACAGGTACACCCAAAGCCGTTACCATATCCAATAGCCGCAAGATCTTCGAAGGCCATCGGTACGCTACACATTCATGGGAGCTGTAAGGGATCCCAATTAATGGAAACATTCTTCTGCTTGCCACAGTTATTTGAACTCCAATGACATTCAATACGCGCCCAGCACTCTGGACTGGCTCACGGGTGTGATCAGCTTGATTACGGCCGGAGTCTACGGCACAGTTCGGCTCATTTCGCAGCAGCCTTTCCAGCCCGAACAATTCCTGGACATGTGCGAACAGGAGCAGATCAGCTGGGCCGTTCTGGCTGCATCGCATATAGCCATGTTGGCCAACAGCCCGGCAGTTGCTGCGAGGCCGCTGCGCAGTCTGCGGTACTTGCTCTTCGCCGGCGGGCACACTCTGGTCGCAACGCTGAACAAGATGCAGGGCTACCTGGCGGGGGAGGGCATTTTGCGGAATGCCTACGGCATGACGGAGCTGGGCAGCTGCGTCTCCTGCAACTACAGCACCCACACGAAGCCCAAGTCGGTGGGCCGCCTCCTGGCCAACATACGCATGCGGGTGGTCGACGAGTCCCTACTCTCTGTGGGTCCGAACAAGCTGGGCGAGCTGTACTGCCACATGGGACAACACTGGAGCGGGTACTATGGCAATGGCCAGGCCACGGCCGAGGTGCAGGACACGGAGGGCTGGTTCCGCACCGGCGACTTGGGCTACTTCGACGAGGAGAACTACTTGTACATAGTGGAGCGCAAAAAGGATATGCTCAAGTACCTGGGCATGATGTACTACCCGCACGAGATCGAGGAGATCATCGCCCGAATGCCCCAAGTGGCCGAGGTCTGTGTCTTCGGCATCTGGAACGAGACGGAAGGCGATGCCGCTGCTGCCTCAGTCGTGCCCAAGCCCCACACTCAGCTCGACTCCGCCCAAGTGGTGCATCATGTGGCCCAGCACATCGCGGTCAAGTACAAGCACCTGAACGGTGGGGCGCAGATTGTGGCGCAGCTAGCGAAGAGTGCCAATGGCAAGGTGAATCGTCAAAGAGTCAAGGCGGCCTACCTAAAAGCGGCTGAGCTGGGAGCTCCCCAGGCTGATGATTAGAAGAGCCTGGGGACCTTCAGAGGAGGACCTGAGGACCTTCAGGGGAGGACCTGAGGAGCTTCAGAGGAGGACCTGGGGACCAGCAGGGGAGGACCTGAGGACGTTCAGAGGAGGACCTGAGGACCTTCAGAAGAGGACCTGGGCACCTTCAGAGGAGGACCTGGGGACCTTCAGAGGAGGACCTGGGGACCTTCAGGGGAGGACTTGAGGACCTTCAGAGGAGGACCTGGGGACCTTCGGAGGAGGACCTGGGGACCTTCAGAGGAGGACCTGGGGACCTTCAGAGGAGGACCTGGGGACCTTCAGGGAGGACCTGAGGACCTTCGGAGGAGGACCTGGGGACCTTCAGAGGAGGACCTGGGGACCTTCAGAGGAGGACCTGGGGACCTTCAGGGAGGACCTGAGGACCTTCGGAGGAGGACCTGGGGACCTTCAGAGGAGGACCTGGGGACCTTCAGAGGAGGACCTGGGGACCTTCAGAGGAGGACCTGAGGACCTTCAGAGGAGGACCTGGGGACCTTCAGAGGAGGACCTGGGGACCTTCAGAGGAGGACCTGGGGACCTTCAGAGGAGGACCTGGGGACCTTCAGGGAGGACCTGAGGACCTTCGGAGGAGGACCTGGGGACCTTCAGAGGAGGACCTGGGGACCTTCAGAGGAGGACCTGGGGACCTTCAGAGGAGGACCTGAGGACCTTCAGAGGAGGACCTGGGGACCTTCAGGGAGGACCTGAGGACCTTCAGAGGAGGACCTGAGGACCGCCAGAGGAGGAGCTGAGGTGAGAGAAGAGTGATCGATGCCTGCCATCGCCCCTTGGGAAGGTGTCACAATATTCTTTACATAATAAAAGTAGTCCCATCTGAGATCGAACTCTGTCCATTGATTCGCTGTGAATCATTTTGGAAAATATTCCCTCTCTGAGAAGTGCAGTAAGAAATAGTGTAAACTGACATTAATGGCTCAATTGCTTTTGCGTGCGACCTTGGTCTCTGCCAGCAATATCTGATAAGCTAATTGGCGTTACGAGTGCTTGAGCCGAACCAACTATTAGAAACAGACTGGAATTGCATCGGCGTTGGCATGTAATTAAATTCACTCTCACTCAATGAGACAAGCAGCCAAGATCCAGAGTCTGAGAGTCGATATATTTATATATATAAAATATATAATTATTTGTAATTATATTTATAGTATTATGAATGATATTCATAATTTCCATACATAGAGTGGGCAACATATATATATAGAGGCCTCGCACCTCATCTTAAAGCTTATGGACTGCGTTGGAGCGATAGGCGTGTGTACATATACTATATTCGCCTGATACCCGCCTTACGATCTAGCACTTTTACATAGTACAAACAGCTTATTATTCGCTGCTGCTCAGCACGCGATCCGCGCCTATAAAAGCAGCTCGCCCGCCCGAGATTCATCAGTTCACCAAGAGAACGCGTTACAGTCGGGATGCCTTACAAGCCGGAGGCCACTTACGATCCAGAGCGCAAGATCTGGAGTGGAAAACATGAGCGGAATTACTACGCACCCGAACTCTCCATAGGAGAGATCATCTTCCACGAGATGCGCCGACACCCGAAGCTCATAGCTCAAGTAATCTCTCAGAGACTCCAAGCACCGATCACCCACTAAGCAGCTTCATACTCCTCTCTCAGATCTCGGACACTGAAAACACAACTCTGACTCGCGAGGAGCTCCTCTTGAACTCGATGCGGGTGGCCAGCTACCTGCGATCAGTGGGACTGCGGCAGTCGGATATCGTGGGAGTCATTGCCAGGAATACCACGCACATCTTCGCCGTCGTTTACGGCTGTTTCTTCAACGGAATCGCCTTTCACTCGCTGAACGTTGCCTACGATCGAGCCACAGTGGAAAAGCTCTTCAATATCACCAAGCCACGGATCATATTTTGCGATGGGGAGGACTACGAGAAAGTGAGAGCATCTACAGCAAACCTCGACGTGAAAATTGTTACAATGAGAAACCATCAAATGGGGTCCATTAGCATTGAAGAGGTTCTGGCAACCCCCGTGGAGCAGGACTTTGAACCGGTTCGCCTTGAGCAGGGCAGTAACCAAACCCTAGCCATTCTCTGCTCCTCCGGAACAACGGGCACGCCCAAAGCAGTGACCATCTCGAACAGCCACAAGGTCTTAAATTTCGCCAGGTAAGTAGACCTAACCTATATTAGAATGGGGTAACGTAATCAATCTCCCTAGCAATCTTACTACGGCTGATGTTCAGTATACGCATAGTACTTTGGACTGGTTGACAGGCCTGGTGACAACGGTTACCAGTGGAGTCTATAGCACCAAGCGGATCATAGCGGATAATCCCTTTGATCCGGCGCGACTCATATTCCTCGTCGAAAGATACAAGGTCACGTGGCTGATGCAGGCCCCGTCTCACTTGGCTTTGATAGCTAATTGTCCCGAATTCAATAAGGCTGACTTTCTAAGCATACGCACCTATTGTTATGGAGGAGGTCGATGTTCCCTGGAAGTGCAACACAAAATAAGGACACTATTACGACACGATTGCATGCATCTTGCTTATGGGTTTACTGAAGCAGGAAGTGCAGTAACCCAGAACTTTCACTTTGACGAGAAACCCAACTCAGCGGGTCGCCTGATGCACGGATACAAGTTGAAGATACTCAATGACAATGGAGAGACCTTGGGTCCAAATGAAGTTGGCGAAATATGCGTCTATTCTGGTCAGTACTGGGCCGGATATTACGGGAATCCCGAGGAAACGAAGGCGGCAAGAGACTCTGCTCTCTGGTTTCACACTGGAGACCTTGGTTACATGGACGACGACGGTTTCCTTTATATAGTTGAGAGGAAGAAGGAAATGCTCAAGTATCAGAACATAATGTATTATCCCCACGAAATAGAAGACATCATTGCGAAGATGCCAGACGTTGCTGAGGTTTGTGTCTTCGGTATATGGGACCAATTCAACGGAGACGAGGCAGCAGCTGCTGTGGTGAAAAAGGTCGGGTCTACGATACACGCTCAGGATGTGATAGACTACGTGAAAGAGCATTGCGAAGCCAAGTACAAGCACTTGCATGGAGGAGCCATCATTGTAGATGATCTGGAGCGAACTGCCAATGGAAAGACCAATCGTCAAGCGACTAAGGCTTATTTTCTCGAGGTGAAGGGGAGAAATTGAATGAGTCAAGAAATGCCGATTCGAACTTTTTAAATAATTATAAAAAAAAAATAAAATATTAAGACGCAGCCACACAATGCTGAATCATTATAATGCTTAACAGAGGCAAATAGGTAATAGGTTAAATATATAAACAACTTAAACGTGTAAATAAGCCTAATCTCTAACATCTTTGCACTGCTTGCTGGACTCACATCATAGCATGTTCACAAAAGACTCTCTTAACGAATGGAGAGCAAGAGAACTGCTTTGCAAGCCGTCTTTGGTGGCATCCTCATGCCAAGCAGTCCTCTTATAGTAATCTGCTTTTGAAGAGGACATATCCGATGCCTTTCAAGTAAATTTATAGTATGTGAATTGATTGCATTCATGCTACGGCATTTCAAAAAGGAACTCAGGCAACTGGTGTTGAGATGGGCCTACTAACCTAAGAAGAAAGACTACTTCTTGCAAAAGTAGCACAATATGCTACTAAAGACTTGTTTAAATTTGCATTTGATATTTGGGCTATTAGCTCTATCAAAACAAGTTTCGTTTATCGCAATGCTTGAAAACAAAGCAAAGTGCAATCTGTATACGCAACGTAAACAACTACTAAAAATTTTGTGAAGGCACAATGACACAATCAAAAAAAACTTGTGACGAAATAAAGACTTACACAAAATTAGCCTGATCATTATGAGCATCTTATGATATGAATATTTACTTTACTTCATAACAAAAGATAATAAAAGCCTTTGCTGGCTGTTTACAATAATGTTATTTTTGTCTTCGTCACATGATTACCGTAAGCTTAATTGGACATGGAATTTTCTTTAGAATTTTATGGAACTAAGGAAGTTATAGATCTCCTAATAGAATTTTCTGGAAATAAGTAATTTACTGGTAGTTAATTAATTGCCCTCACAATTCTAGAGAAACAATCACTGATCATCCTCAGTAATTAATAATAAATAAAAAAAACTATTGGCAATAAATATGTAAAAGTCAGCTAATAAAAAGATTGAACTTTTAAAGATTTATCTATCTATAAATATAAAATATGCTATTCATATTCTTTACCTATATTTATAGCCATTTGCTGAACTTACCCAAAGAATTGTCGAGTCATTATTAGCTCAACGCTGAAGCGATTATCATATTTGCTTGAGGCGATTGAGCATTTTTACATTGTGGAAAAGTGGAAGCAGCTTATCGTTTACAGCAGCCTGCACGTTATCTCCGACTATAAGAGCAGCTCGCTCGCTGGGGAGCCATCAGTTCGGCAAGAGCACGAGTTGCAGTCGGGATGCCTTACAAGCCGGAGGTCACTTACGATCCAGAGCGCAAGATCTGGAGTGGAAAACATGAGCGGAATTACTTCGCACCCGAACTCTCCATAGGAGAGATCGTCTTCCACGAGATGCGCCGACACCCGAAGCTCATAGCTCAAGTAAACTCTCAGAGATCCAAGCACCGATCACCCACTAAGCAGCTTCATACTCCTCTCTCAGATCTCGGACACTGAAAACACAACTCTGACTCGCGAGGAGCTGCACTTGAACTCGATGCGGGTGGCCAGCTACCTGCGATCAGTGGGACTGCGGCAGTCGGATATCGTGGGTGTCATTGCCAGGAATACCACGCACATCTTCGCCGTCGTATACGGCTGTTTCTTCAACGGAATCGCCTTTCACTCGCTGAACGTTACCTACGATCGAGTCACAGTGGAAAAGCTCTTCAATATCACCAAGCCACGGATCATATTTTGCGATGGGGAGGACTACGAGAAAGTGAGAGCTTCTACGAAAAACCTGGACGTGAAAATTGTTACAATGCGAAACCATCAAATGGGTTCCATTAGCATTGAAGAGGTTCTGGCAACCCCCGTGGAGCAGGACTTTGAACCGGTTCGCCTGGAGCAGGGCAATAACCAAACCCTTGCCATTCTCTGCTCCTCCGGGACAACGGGCACGCCGAAAGCAGTGACCATCTCGAACAGCCACAAGATCTTCAATTTTTGCAAGTACGTAGATCTGTTACATGTATGAGAAAATCTCTACGATTGGAATCTCCTTAGCAATCTTACTACGGCTGATGTCCAGTATACGCACAGTACTTTGGACTGGGTCACAGGTCTATTGACAACGATCACCAGTGGAGTCTACAGCACCACGCGAATCATAGCGGATAATCCCTTCGATCCTGCACGCCTTCTGCGAGCTATCGAGAAATATAGGATCACGTGGCTGATGCAGGCTCCGTCCCACTTGGCATTGACGGCCAATTGCCCCGAATTCGATGAATCTGACATTCGAAGCATACACACCTATTATTATGGAGGGGGTCGATGTTCTTTAGATGCGCAGCACAAGATAAGGAAACGATTAGAACCGGGTTGCTTGCGACTAGGTTATGGATTTACGGAAGCAGGAAGTGGTGTGAGCCATAATTGTCATTTTGATGAGAAACCCAACTCAGCTGGTCGCCTGATGAACGGGTTCAAATTGAAGATACTCAATGAGAAAGGAGAGACCTTGGGTCCAAATGAAGTTGGCGAAATATGCGTCTTTTTCGGTCATTACTGGGCCGGATACTATGGCAATCCCGAGGAGACGAGGAAAGCAAGAGACGCTGCTCTCTGGTTTCACACTGGAGACCTTGGTTACATGGACGACGACAGATTCCTTTATATAGTTGAGAGGAAAAAGGAAATGCTCAAGTATCAGAACATAATGTATTATCCCCACGAAATAGAAGACATAATTGCGCAGATGCCAGACGTGGCTGAGGTTTGTGTCTTCGGTATTTGGAACGAATTCAACGGAGACGAGGCAGCAGCTGCTGTGGTGAAAAAGGTCGGGTCTACGATACGCGCTCAGGATGTGATAGACTACGTGAAAGAGCATTGTGAAGCCAAGTACAAGCACTTGCATGGAGGGGCCCTCATTGTGGACGATCTGGAGCGAACTGCCAATGGAAAGACCAATCGTCAAGCGACAAAAGCTCATTTTCTCAAGGTTAAAGACAGAAATTGAAACTGGTGATATGTAAACTATTATAATGATATTATATGAAATGAATGAATTCATTAGGGTAGTCGTTAAGGGTCAAAAGCGAGGGGAGAGATCATCTTCCATGAAATCCAAGAATCGGCAATCGTAGAATACCCTTTCACCTCCCCAGCATCCAATTAATTGTAACCCTTCCGGGTACTCATACTACATTGGAAATGTGCAAGTGGAATGGAAGTGACGTATCAGTTGGGTTATGATTCCAAGACTTTAATCTGGGATAGTGTGGGCAATGCGAATTCCATTGCGGTAGTCCGCTGAGTGGTTTTGGAGCTCATGTCTTGTTATCTGGCGAAAGGTTATCACCTCGTTTAACTGATAGCACATTATATAGCCATATATCATGGGGATATTGCGAACGGCTCTTAGGTACCAAGGGAATATTTTGTGGTTCATAAAACATGATCTCCTTTATCACTGGGAGATATGCATAAGC
>JABVZY010000307.1:2473929-2487573 GCA_020883555.1 Drosophila nannoptera
CGTTCAAACTGTGGAAAGGCACAATAACAGGAAAGCGGCCAACGAATTCCTGTAAATCATTCATGATTATATAAATATCGAATTGTGTGGAAGTGAATTCTGCTACTAACTGGTATCATTCCGAATTCGACGAGATCACGAGCCTGCACCTTGGTCAGGCATTTATCACGCTCCTCCTGATCATTGTCCATGGGACTAGCAGCTGATTGTGCCGCTCGACGACCTGAGCCGCTCGTCGAGGGCATACCAAAGCCCAGATACTGCAAATAAGATTCAATTAATAGTGTGTACACTTGAAATTGGATTCTATGTACTGAGCGCACCTTTTCATTAAGACGCCGGGCAATGAGGCGATCCAGACCCGTGTATGCGCCCGAGGCGACAAACAATATGTTCGTTGTGTCTACTTGAACAGTCTCGCCACGTAATTTGCGCGGCGAGTTGCGTTCAGGCACATTAACCACAGTTCCTTCAAGCATCTTTAACATTCCCTGTTGCACTCCCTCACCACCCACGTCGCGTAGCTGATGTATACCTGGCACCGCACCTATTTTGTCCACTTCATCCAAAAACACAATTCCGGTTTGCGCTCGCTCGACACTATCGGGTGAATGGAGGTTTAATTAAAATACGCTTTGCTAATATCTATCTCAATATCGAATCAATCTTACTTGTAGTTGGCATCCTGCAACAGCTTAGATATAACGCTCTCGATGTCCTCACCCACGTAGCCAGCTTGGGTAAGCGTTGTGCAGTCGCAAATGGCAAAAGGAACGTCCAGGCATCGGGCGATTGTTTGGGCAATTAGGGTTTTGCCGGATCCTGTGGGTCCCAACATGATTATGTTGCTTTTTTCCAACTTGACCTCGCCGCCCTGTCTGTCTAGAATCTCGGAACCGGGTCGATTATCATTACTGCGCGACGCGTTCACAGCGCTGCCGCTGCCATGCAAGCCTCCACCTAAACCGGAACCACTGAGACCACCACCTAAGCCCATTTGGGCTGGTTTTGGCGGCACCTCACTGCCGGGCGTGCTGCTGAGTGTGTGACCAATGCCGGTAATGTGAAGCAGATCCGTACGTGGTATACCATCTAAGCCACCCGAGCCACTAGATCCGGAACTTGGCTGCTGTAGTTGGGGCAAATTGTGATGAATTCGCTTATAATGGTTGTAAACAGCTACAGCGAGAACTTTCTTCGCAAAGTCCTGCCCAACCACATGCTTATCGAGATACTCCATGATCTTTTGTGGAGGTGGTGGCGGTTTACGCTGATTCTTCGGTTCCTCCTTGATGCGCTGCTTGGTCTCCACATCAGACAGCACCACAAAGAAATAATTGCACTTGGCGCACTTCACAAAACGCGTCGAGCTGACAAAAGTTTCCACTTGGGTGCACGCACTACCGCATTTCGGGCACGATAAGAACTTGTCTCCACCGGCACCCGTCGTGGTCGAACCACCACCGGTTCCAGCACCCGCGCCTCCAGCAGGTATTTTAGATCCACCTCCTGCATTAGGTATGCCATTTCCTTTCCCCCCTCCAGCACCTGGTGCATTGCTGTTACTGTTGCCACTCTTGCTGTCGCTGCCACCAGTATTCGCATCCGAGCTGACTGTTACCGCATTTGTTATGTCGATATACGTGGGTATGGCGAACAATGGCTCCAACTTGAGATGACAATTGGTGGAGTAGTGTCGCGTGGCTAGATGAAATTGTCGCCTGGCAAACGATCTGCTTCCGGTAAATCCTTTGCTCCTAAGCAAGCATTTCGCTGCGTACTGTGGATTGCTGCTTCCTAGGATTGAGTGGTAGAGTAAAATGAGTCAATAAATGTATGTAAATTTGTAGATTTTTAAATATTTTTATTCCCTTAGGATGAGGATAAATCAGAAATAAACTTCGATTTTAAATAGGATATAGTAGTAATAGAAAATTGTTAAAGCTATACTGTAATTTTTTTTTGCTGGGCTGCCAAGGTCAATTAATTAACACATACTGAAAAACCGATGAATATAAGTCGCGACTCAATTAGAACCCGCAGAAAATTCATAACTTCCGTAAATACAAGCATCTTTAGCGTTAAATAAGGCATATGATTATCGAATAAGTTGTATATGTTGCTCTCATAGTGATAAAGATATAGTTGCATATGGGTTCAGTGAACACCCTTTTAAGTGATTCAGTTTACTTTCTATTCGACCAAAAATAAACCTATTATAATGTTTTCTACACATAGGTAAAAAAACTTCGAAACTTTAATCCAAATGTTTAGTGTTTAAAGGAATAATAATGTTTAGTCACAGTTGTTCGTCTACTGAGCTTTCACTGTGGGTCTTCAGTGTAACCACAATAAAAGTAAACATTTAAAGCTCAAGCGACTTGTGATAATACCCCAAAAATATTCACTTATGTAATTGGTTTTTCAACTTCCCAAATCTGCTATTTCCTTATTGTCCGGCATTAAAATTAGTTCATTACTTACGGACAAGAAATAAACTTGGGCTATTGTCAACAATAAAAGTGTATTATAGTAACGACCGGCTAATCATTGCTTTGAAACCTGAACCGCAACATTTAACAATCGTCTACATTTGAAAGTAATTCAAGTTCAGCACGAAAACGTAAACAAGAAAACAACATCCAATCAGCGCAAAGACGATACATCTTACGTAGACTGATTGAAATAACGTATTGACTATGCGCCGTTGACCTTCGCCAAAGGCTGTTTGACATGAATTTAAATCATATAACCAAATTCGGCCATAGCTTTAAATCAAGGGCTCAATGCGCGCGCGTACACTTTGTTAGCCAAAACGAAAAGTGCAATAGTGTTCGCTAGGGTTATATACTACAGGGCTATGTACGAGATTCTGATAAGCATTCTAGACAATACCAAAAAAAATATTGCTGGCAATGTTGTTGCCCACGGCTGCTGCGGCTACGTGACGCAAATGACGCAGTTACGTATGCGTTTTTATACAATATCCACACGACTTATATATTTACGTTTATAAGTGAATGCAATAGGTATTGCAATTTTCTCTTACCCTTTGTCCAAATTTTATATTTTGGAGCCAGCAATATGATGCGCCGTACCATACTCATTATGCCTATTACAAAAATCTCAGCTGGCGGGTTTGCTCGCACTCACACATATAAGCACAACGCTCTCTTCTTGATTCTACTGTTCGGGGCCCGCTGTTGTTGTTGTTGTTGTCGCTGCTCCTACTGCTGTTGTTCTTGCCAGCCTGTTCTGGACTATCTTGACTAGCAAATATTGCTGGTCATCCGATTTGATTTTGCAGAATTTTCGGAAGTATTTGTCGATTTTTACTCATAAAAAAATATACTTTTTCTTTACCGTTTTTCACTTCTTGTAGATTGTTGTACGACGCAATTGTTATT
This sequence comes from Drosophila nannoptera, assembly GCA_020883555.1. Classification (NCBI taxonomy): domain Eukaryota; kingdom Metazoa; phylum Arthropoda; class Insecta; order Diptera; family Drosophilidae; genus Drosophila; species Drosophila nannoptera. Next base: position 2,477,337 of record JABVZY010000307.1, read on the forward strand.
TTTCGCTGTTGCGCTGCTGGTATTTTTGTGTTGGGAAAATGTGAAAAAAATAGATTGCGCTCGGCGCTTTGCCTGTATACGCTATTTAGCGGTGTGTGTCTTTTTGGCTTTGTGTGTGCTGGGCACGAGTGTGTTTGTGTGAGTGTATATATGGTTGTGTGAGCGGGTTTTCTGATTTCTTTTCACACGTCGTTTCATGCGCGATGACCAGAGTAGGTGCTTCTTCTTTTTTTGTTCGTAGTTTGGTATTCACTGTTAGAACTTCGTTTTAAGACTTTCTCATTGAAGATCCATGACAATGAATATATTATCTTATTTAATAAGAATAACCCGTGATTATTATCCTAGTTGCACTGATAACTGGATGTTGTTGCCCCTTCCTTTACAATTCGGAACGGCGATTGGTTCAAAAAATACAACAATGTGCGACAGCTGTTGAATGGCTCTCAGCTGTTTTGCTTGGCTCTTGTATGCGGTGCTATGCGCCGTGTGACATACAATAACATAAGCCGACCAAAAAAGTTCATCTACATCAAAAGAATTTTGACTATCTTACGGCCAGAAATATTAAAATAATTTTAATGTGTGAATTAAAAAACCTTTAAATTTCGTTTTGTCAAAAAATATATTTATTTTGACTAGTTAATCTAATTTAATTGCCAAAACAGTTAGTACCCAGGTATAACTCTTCCCTTTTTGCTTGCCTTCTTTAGTTTTTTGATCTTTTTGTCCTTACTGCGCTTATCAAGATTTTCTTGCCGCTTCTTTTGGCGTTTCGCTATATCATGCTCTACCTTCTGTTTACGTTCTACCCATTTCTGCTTAGCCGTCCGTTTTTCCACTTTCCGTTTTTTTATGGTTTTTTGAAGGAGCTTCGTATCATCCTTAACCTTCTTGCCTTCAATTTTATCGAAGGCCTTCTTCCAGGCAATATTATTCTGCAATTCAGCTGCCTTGTCCGTTTGCCCTTGCTCCTTTAGTTCGTTTATTTGCTGGCGTGTATCTTTTAATTTTTTAAGAATTTCTTTTGGATTTTGATGTGATTTCTTTACTTTGGTCCCTGGGGCGGCTGCGAAATCTATTTTGGAATAAACTATTTTTGACTCTTCGTTGAATACAGGCGCAACTTTAACGGGCTGGATGACAGCTTTGTTATCTGTTGTTTCGACGCCTGATTCTGCTTTAATTGTCCCATTTTTCAGTTTATTTTGCTTTATGTTTTCGTTTTTCATTATTTTTCCCGCAGATTGAAGCAGCTTCTGCACACCCTTGATCCGTTTTAGTTTCTTTGCCTCACGTTTCTTTTGTTGCCGGTCTGTGGTCGGACCTTTCTTTTGTCTTAATTTATTTTTTATGGATGCTATCCGATCGTCTACTTCATCATTTTCAATGCGTTTGGTTTGGGAAACATGTAAGGGCTTCACCTTGATGGCCTTTGGTTTTTGTTTATTTTCATCGTCAGAGAGCAGGTAATCTTCGTATGTCTCTTCATCTGAAGGAACAAAATATGCATTTTAGTAGAAAAATCTATTTGCTAGTGATTAGAGTTTACCATCTTTCTTTGAATATGGAACCCTGTGTTTTGTCAACAAGCGGATTACTGTGTGCTCGAAACTCTTTCGAATAGAGTACGCATTCTTTTTCTTGATATCTTCTTTTCCATTTTCACGGTTGTAGTAGTCCCAAACACTTTTAACAGCCTCTTCGTCAGTCAAAAAATCCATAGCGAATTTTCAAGAAAACTCAAAGATTTCAAAAACAAAAAGTTAGTTGAGTTCACACGTGCAGTTGAAGCTCATTAGTGAAAGTACTCTATCATGAACAACGATAACGATAATAAAATTAATCGAGTATTCGTTTGGATTGATATTACAAAATTAAATGTTATTTTTTTTATAACAAGTATTATGGATTTTATTAAATGTAAATATTTTGTATATTAAGCTCATATTACTCTGTTATAAATGAATACACGGCATTGCATGGCATATACATCGATAGTGTGACTTTCATGAATACATCGATTATTGCAATTACCGTGCGTGATTGATGGCCTTCGATAGTTGATCGATAGTAACATATCGCGACTACATCATTTTTCTTTAATCCGTCGTCCGAGAATGACTAATTGTTGCCAGTGTTTAAAAATATTTGTAAATGCCGAGTTAATTTAAAACAGTAATATCAACCACAACAAAGTGCATTTGTTTTTGTAAGGTGTTAGTCGGTGGTGAGAAGTGTGTACGAGGCGGCGACAAAATGAAGAAGCAATTTGCAAAAATCAAAATTGCTGCTGAAAACTTGAGGTAAGTTCAAAGGCCAGAGGGTGCAGGCAGCCGCCAGTCAGCGCTAGCGGCAGCCGTAAAGATGCGACGAAGCGCCAGTCAGAAGCGTGAGCAGTCAGTGGCGGGCGCAGGTGTTGCCTCATAACAACAACAAGCGCAACAACAAAAACTAATCAATGTCAAAATAAAGCACAACGCTTACGTCTTTTTTATATGCATGGTTCTTACGTCGCTGATGACCTAACGGCATTTGTGTAATGGCATTCACGTGTATATCAATATATTTATGTCTGTATCTGTATCCGATTTTACAACTTATTTAATTTCTTATGTTTTATATAGATCTACAAAATCAGACTGCAAAGATTTCGAGCTTGAGACCATTGAGAAGCAGGTGGACAGATATCGGGATACAATTGAGAAAATCGTGCGAAAATTACCAGCGTTGAGCAACAGTAGCGGAGGTAGTAGCAGCAATGGCTCCGTTACCATCGAGGAGCACGACAAACGCATCAAGAAGAATAGTCACTTCAAGATATCCCAGGCGTTGGATGAGTCCGCCAAAGAGTTGCCGAAGGATATGCCGCTGCACAAGGTCCTAGCGAATTGTGGTGAGTAGCTCAATAGTTCCAGTGGTGTTACATATGTGTTGCCAAAAGTGTGTTTGTGACAGTGTATGAGTATGTGTTTTTATCGACGTCTTCGTTTGGTTGTGATAAGGGAGCTAGCTAGTAAAAAATTCTAAATTGAAAACAAAAAAGAAACAAATACGAAACCGCATAAAAAGCGCAAGGTGTTCACAGTTATGTCTACGTTTGTGTGTGTATCTCTGTGTTAATGTGTGTGCGTGTCAGTGGTAAATGAGCGCATAAATTTCTATGCATAAGCTGTTATGACTGTGTGTCACGGCTTGCGTGCGTTTTTTCTGTTTGAGTAGGTATGTGTGTGTTTGCGTGCCTGTTTGTGTTTGTGTTTGTGGCCTCGCCTTGTCTGCGCTTGGCCTTGTGGCATTTACATTTCTCAACATCGATGTCGATTATTATACCCCATATCCAGTGATGAAGCTGCAAAAAAGGCATATTACCGTTGTATACATATGTATATATATTCTATATATTCTCGCCAATGCCTTTCGCATACTCAGGCTACTGAAAATTTGAGAAACTAAACAGATGATAGCATAATATCTGAAAGAATCTGCATTTGATAAGGATCTGTTACCCATTACAGGGTATGAATGCGTCTTGCAATTTTCCCTTTGACTGAATCACTATTTGCTGATTGTTTGTGTTGTTGTTGTCGCTGCTGTTGCTGCTTAGCGTGTTTTTTAATCATTATAATATTTTTACGATGATTTTTTCGTAGCTTTCCTTTCAACTGTCATTCGCTGCCTCGTTTGCTCTCTGTACTGCGGTTAGCCATTCTTATTTCTCTATTTACTTATACAGTTTTTTGTTTTCGCTTTTTGTTTTGATTGTTATTGTGTTTACGTATGTAACCAGCGGCGCCCCCCGCCGCTCAACACCCGCCCGTTAATGCGCTGCTTTATAGTCTGATTTTTTTCAATCAAGACTTCATTGTGCTTTTTTCATTTGACAAAAGAAAAGAGAGTAAAAGTGAACTGCAGTCATTATACTATGATTATAATAAGTCGGTCAGAAAAGTAAAAGTTGTGCCAAAATTAAATGAAATATAAATTCGCTCGCATATACAGTTAATCTCCTCTTGAAATTCATATAAACATATTTGTATATATTCCGAGCAACCCCCACACCTTATTTCTTGTTGCTCTTTCGCTCTCATTCGCCCACTCTTTCGCATTACTCATTATTGGCTCCACTTACGCTTTTTGCTTGCGAGACACACTCTGACACACACGCACTCATAGAGAGTGACACAGGCGCATATACATACAGCAATTGCAATTTAGTAGAGCGCTGCCCCATCGGCGACTGCGAATGAGCGCATCATCGTTTACAGCATCGAAATTACCTTGGTTCAACGTTCATTTGATAAGCTCTGTCCGCAGCATTATGACATAAAGCGAAACTAAATGACGCCTTTGTTTGGCCTGCATACAAATGTAGGTGAACTATTCATGCATAATGCTCCCCTATCGCTCCGTTTTCGGCCTGTACGTGGATTGCGTGTGCCGTGGCATTATCAGCGTCTCTGAATTGAAACAAAGTTCACGTACACAAACGCTAACAAGGAAGAGTATTTTGTATATGTTAATAAAACGTCGTCGACTATGCCCAAGCCAATCACTTTTCTTTTCTCCTAATTCGGAGCTTGGTAACAATTTACGTAAAGTTATTAGCATTTGGAGTAGGTCATCAGAAGACAATGTCTTCTTTGCATTCTCTGAAAGTAATACAAATTTTGTTTGGAGAATGGCTAATATTATTTTTTTAGGAATTTTTTATGTTCGATATTTTTTAAGTTAACTTTAGTTTCAAAAATATATTGAAAGCCCTGATGCATGTTTTGCTCCACTGTTGTCGAGTTTGATGTAATTTATTTCTTAGCCACGACGCGCTTCATTTTCACTCCCCATACAAGCATCGCCCTCTGTTAGCCACAATGAGCATATCTTCAATTTTCTACTTCACTTGCGTTGTCGCTTCCCGCGCTGCTTTTCCGATCCCCTTCGCTGGTATTGTGGTGCTATAGGAGCTGCTTCTGCTGCTGCAGCCCCGCACTCAACACAATTATCACAATTTTGCTTACTCAGCTTCGTCAAAGAGTCTTCAGTTGCGCCCCCGCGCCCGCTGTCACAGTGCACGGCCCACAACTGCGAACCGGCACAACAACAACAACAACTACTACTGCAAGAGAGAGAACAATAACACTAAAAGTTGCTACCGCCTGGCTGCGATAAGGTCTAAAATAAGCATTGAGTTCCTCACTTAGGCACTCTGGAGCAAACACACACAAACACACACGCACACACACGCTTACTTTACATCATCAAAATATAGTTTCGTATTTACTTTAAAGAAAAAAACTCTTTCGCAATTTGCAGCCGAGTTGGAGAAGACAATCGCCGAGTGTATCGTCGAGAGCGAACTGGAGACAGAGACGAAAGTTGTGAGGCGCTTAAAAAACATCTTAGATAAAGAAATTCAAGAGATCTCAACACTAAAGCGTAATGTGTCGCGCACACTGCAGGAATACACTTCCCTCAAGCGCAGCCATGAGGTAAGATATTGTTAGCAGATCGCTGCAATCCAACTATGGGGCTGGGCTTTAAAAAATGAACAAAAACTAAAATGATGCGCCCGGTAGTTTATTTTTTTTTTACAGTGTATTTAACGACCTGTACGCGTTGCCTCAGACTTTTTCTCGACCTAGGTAGCGGCCTCCTTTTGCAGTTAATTAAGAAATATATCACACTTAAATTGTAAGCAGCTGGGCTAAGGTGACTCGGTGATAATAATGCCGCACTTATCCGAATTGTGGAATGCGCCTTGATTATGCTGAAGGAATACGATTGCTTGGCAGTCAAAGTGCGACGGCAACAAAAACAATAACACTAATCATGGCAACAACAGCGACAGCAGTAGCGTAACAATAACAATGAGTATTTATACGATTTCTCAGTTTTTGCCTCTCCAGCTCGATTGCACAGTGGTTAAATATCGCATAGCGAATCATGTGCGCCGAATTTATTGGAACAGCTTACTTGATATTGAAGAAGTTTTTCTTTCTGGAAAAGTATTCCCTCGATTCGTAGAGTTCAGATTACTGCATTGGTAATAGGACTCAGCTTGTTCTGGTCCAATATATTTTGCTCGCCTTTCAATTGATTTTGAAGCACTGTGCCGCGAACCGGATGACAAGCGCCGGCAAAGAAAGCAATCAATTCTTTATTATTCTTTTTCTCTTTTTAGAATTTCGGTTTATTTCTTGCTTTATCTTCGCACAATAGAAACGCTGGCATTGTTGTTGGTTGTTATGTATGATTTTTGGTATTGGCAACAATTTGATTTTTATACCTCGCTTGTGTTTATGATATGGGTGGCAGGATGGTTTGACTTTTTAACGGTTAGTGTGCCCATTTTTCTAGCAAACAGCGAGAGCTGAACTCTATAAATGAACACAGCTTCAACAAAATTTCGAAATTGCAATGAGGAACTACGAATTCTTGGAAAAGGACATAAAACAACTAAAACACTTCCTCTTTATTGTCTAACAACTTGTCTACCCACTTCGGAGGAAGACACAGGACAATTTGTGGCCGTTGCATTGAGGCTTCACTGTATGCCTTTTGGCCTGGTTTGCCGTTAACATTTGACGGTTACTTGGCAGATATTTTGTGTGACGATGTGGGCAAGTCTCTTTCATGCGTTATTTTTATTTTTACGATATTTCTTATGGCATTGCTTTCCAAGACGACTCGACGACACGCTTTATGCCGTATATGGGGAGTCGTGCAAATCAGCCGCAATGCTATTGTCAGACTTGCTGCTGTAGCTGGGGGTTGTTGTTGGGGAGCTGTTTAAGGTGTCGGAAGACGTTCATTGACTCTGCCGGACAGCTAAGTGACATCATAATTGAAAATTGAGGCAATGAGCGAATGGCCGCGCAAACAATTAATTGTCCGCTCATAAATAAATATATATATTTTTATATTTATATACATGGCTGAGTCGCATTTCGTCTAGACCCACTGTGTAACTATATAGCTCCATAATCTTATCGCCCGTTCGAGTTTCCTCTACTTAGACTAATACGGAGAACCTCTAGCTCACATATTGGGAGCGCTCTAATTGAGCTATATATGCGATATTCCATACATGCGACACACTTGCATACATCATTTTTGGTGTACCTTGTGCAAGTGCTAACTGTGGATGTTCGTCATGTCTCTAGCTGCCCCGTATACCCACTTTCAACTGTGATGTAGGTCATTAGAGGTTATTACATGTACGTACATCCATCTGCCCATACGTAGCTCATATACAATATACTGTGAGTCACACGCTGACTGGCATTGAAAGATGTTGTTTGGGGTTTACTTTATAATTAGATGGTGGATGCCATTGTGTTTGCTCTGCTCAGTCGTGGCTGCAGATTGATTGACAGCCCCAGCCGCACGTAGCAGAGAGAGGGGGGAGGCAGATGAAGAGTAGCTGAGAGAGTGGGAGAGCGGCTAATTTGTCACGATTTTACGATCTTACGATTTATTATTTTTGCCAACTTACGACGTTCAACTTGCGTCGTGCTAAGCGAATCATGAACTGCGCGATAAGAAATGTTATAAAGGCAGTATTGTCTAAGCATCGGGCATACAAATTGGAATAGTCGCGACAACTAGAAAAGTTCAAGTAGGCTAAACTGATTGCTCGAACTTATATATCCACCCACTCTCTCCTAGTTGGTTGTAGTTTCTTCTATTGATATAGTGTGTGATTATTATGTCATTGCAGTTAAGCTTTTGACTTATACTTATGATATATTAAAGCGATATTTCTGCGATTCTTGCCGCTTGGAAGCTATTGTTCTACCTGAACAATGAGTCAAGGCGGTGGGCCAATCAGCCACAAATATCGGTCAGGTGGTGCATATGTCCATAAAATGTGGAATATTTGCCTTGTAAGCGTTTGTATTCGCACATAAAACAAAGAAATTGATTGGAACAGCTGGTCAAAGTCTCTATTTATAGCAGGGGGCACTCTTGGTGGGCCAACAGTTGAGAGAGCAGAGCAACAATTCAATTACATCAACAACAACAGAGGCAGTAATAATAGTTGCTATCGCCGGCTGCAAACGGGCAACAGGTGTGAGCAGTGGGCGCGCAGAAGTTGTAGCAGATGTGAGGGAAAGAGGAGCGTGTGAAAGTGACGCCAAGACCAAACAAAAGCTAGACAAGCGAAAGATTTCTTATCGCTTGAGTGTTTGACTAAACTGATGAACGCCTTTGTTTTCCGCATTTGCAGGCAGCCATACGACTGGATGAGCCCGCGTCGAAGGTGAATCACATTAAGAGCCAGCAGGAGGAATGTGAAGTGAAGCTGGAAAAGGAGCGTGATGCGTGGGCGGCACAAATGCTGGAACTTATTGCCAAAGAGGATGAGATTGTCAATTGCATACGCGAATATGTGCTCAACCAAAGAAACTATCATGAACGAGCCTTGCAACATGTAAATGCTTCACTTTCGCGCATTCAGGACACCATTCAGGGCACAGAGAAATCGCGATTCGGTACCTCGCTCAAGGAGCATTTGCAGTCGACGCATCGTGAAATCTCGTATATTGTGGAGCTGTGCTGCTGCTGCCTGCTGGAGCATGGCCTGGAGGAAGAGGGTCTGCTGCGTGTGGGGTGTGCCAGCACTAAGCTGCGGCGCATGAAGCATGCGCTGGAGGCCCAGCACGTGAAGACTCCCCTGCCGCTGGAATATCAGGATCCACACGTAATTGGCTCCATATTAAAACTCTATCTGCGCGAGCTGCCCGAACCACTGCTCACCTACAATCTGTACAAGGACTTCATACGTGTGGCGGAGAAACACAGCGAGGCGGAGCGCAAGACGGAAATCAAAGCAATACTGGGGAAGCTGCCCAAGGAGAACTATGCTAATCTACGCTACCTCACGCGATTCCTGGCCCTAATGCAACAGCGGGCTGTGCACAATAAGATGAGCTCTCAGAATTTGGCCATTGTTATGTCGCCGAACATGCTGTGGCCGCGAGTTGACAAGAGCAGCAACGCGCCCGCTGACTATATTGGGCAGGTGAATAGCTCCTCGGCAGCTAATATTATTGTGGAGTTGCTGATCAGTCAGTGGGATTACTTCTTTGACGGAGACGTCGAATTCTATGTAACGCTGCAGCGGCAGAAGCTTTTTGTGGAAGGCAAAGCTAGATCGAATTCATCGAATGAGCACTTGGATAAGAATGAGAGTGGTGAGTATTGAGAGCAATTGAAAATCTATCAAGTCTCTTCAACTCTTTACTGTTTGATCCTAGAAGTCACGGAAAGTCCCCGCTACGGCACACTACGACGGCAGAAACCGAACGCACCGTCGCCGCCAACAAATAAAACAGAGGTTACCAGCAATGGCGTCGGCTCGAATCACAGACCGCATGCAAAGGAGTTGTTCTCACAGCAGGATGAAAAGCCAGATAAGCAAGAGAAACAAGACAAACAAGAGAAGCCGGCAAAGCCGCCGTTGCCCAATCTGGCATCATTTCAGCAGCCTGCTACAAGTACGCAACCCACGCACACGCAGCTGGAGCCCATGCCACCTCCGCCAGTTACGCCCGCCAAACCGGTACCGATGACGCGTACGCAGTTCTTCGGACTGGATAATTTGCCATCCCCAACCGCAGATCGCAGGAGCATTGACAGCCTTGGCAGCTTCCGCTTCAAGCCAGATGTGCCGCAGAAACCTCAGCTACCAAAGCGGCCCATGGGTCTGAACTTGGGCAGTGGTGCGACTTTCAAGGGCGATAGTAAAAGTGACGATGAAGCCATAACGCCCACACAGGCCACCATCGATAATGGTAATGTGCGCTTCACCACGGAGAAGTTCATTGAGAAAATGCGTCACGAAAATTGTGATACAAATGGCGCGAGGGAGGACGCAACAACGGGTGCAAAAACTAATGCAACAACAGCCACAACAGCAACATCAACAACAACTTTAACTAGTACATCTGGCAGGGAAAAGAATCAAAACAATGAGCAGCAACAGTCAACGGGAGAGAAGGAGCAACAGCAACAGCAACAGCAACAGCAGCATCAACATGCTACACCTACCACGCCCATATCGCCTAATTCATTTCAAACACCCAAGAGGCCAACGGTGCCAGCGCCCCCTCCGCCGACAATACGCAAGCAGGCGGATTAGTTTAGTCTAGCGAATATTTAGTTAACCGGTGGCGCTTTCTACATGGTAACCGTAAGACTTGAACGCACAGTAATTTAGCCTATGAAATCCAAGCCT
>JABVZY010000307.1:2583468-2611551 GCA_020883555.1 Drosophila nannoptera
TATAAATAAGACAGATATACGTTTCGGCTAGACAAACGTTCGCGTGTTTTAAAAATATACAGCAAATGCTTTGCTTTTATGGGGACATGGAGTTGGATGAAGGTTATGCACAGAGGGGAATACCGCTACGCGGAGCATTCTGGCAGTCAGTATAACTCACATGTAAAGTTTTTTATTTAAGGATATCGGATATACTTAGTAACCGACCAAAAATACACAACAAAATGTGAGTCATAAAAGTGCATGAAACAGGCGAGCCCTTCCAAATTTATTAGCTTGACTAATGAATTTATAGAGGCTGGCGTTCAAGAAGACAAGGCACGACGATCATTTGACGATATATATATGAGTATACAAATCGAAAGCAATATTTAGAATCTGTAAAGTGAATGATGGCCCGCTGAGTTTCGAATTAATGCGTTTCTCTCCTGGCCATCAAAAATTCTATATTTGGGATTTCATAACTTTGCGGAATCTTTGCTGCACTTTGCACCACATCCATCACATCATAAATCAATAATTTTTGGGTAATTTTTAAACTCAATATATGACTGATTATTTCAGCAGATCATATCGAGATTATGTTGGGCTTGGATATGTTATTTCAATGGGAATGAAGTGAAAGAGACGAGTATTCCCATTATTTGAATATCCGGCCGATCGATGAGCGACTAACTTATGAGCACACGAATTTCGGACGAAGTTAAATTTCTATTCTCAGAGTACTTCTAGTCTTTATATATACACCAATTTTTAGAAGCTCTTCTGCCTCTCCCAAACAATTGAAAGTTTACGGCGCCAATAATTTCTTCAAACAAAATAAAGCAACAACAAGAACGAGCACAGCCCAAAATTCACATAAACAACAAATTTGTTTCGTGTATAAAAATAAAAAAATAAAAAAAAAAACAGCTAAAGAATGTGAGAAACGCTTGCTGATTTGTGTAATCCGCCAGAGAAACAGACGAGCTAATAAATTCGATGGGTTTGGCAAAAACGAGTTCTTTTGGCGAGACACTACGAAAAAAAAATCCATAGATCGATAATGGCGCAAAAATTAACTTTAATTAAATGCAAATAGCAATATATATTACGCATTTTAGCAGTTGCTAACTGATTTGCATTGGCGCCAAGTGGGGAAGGGAAGGAAAAAATGTATAGAAATATAAATTGATGGGATTTGCGTCAGAGGAATTTATTCCTAATCGATTTTTATCTTTTGACAACAACACTTACCTGATCTTGACAGAAGTAGCCGAAACCGATGATGCCCGCTATGGCTAAAAATAGGCAAAATAGAATAATTGTTCGTATTTTGGAGCGTGGTTCCATCTTTTTAATCTCATAAACACCGCTGGGCAGCAATAAAGCAAAATCACCATCAACTTGCTGCCCGGTCATTGTCCGATAACACGCCGTGTAAGCCTATATCGTTCACATTTGGCAGCTCTTGGGACGCCGACCAGATATTAAGCTGAAAATTCAAAATATAAATAGTTTATTAAGCAAATATACATACAAATAGTTCTACACATTTTTTTGTTAACTAACGACCGACTTCGATTCGACATATAGTCTATATCAATTTGTCGATTCCTATCTACACTTGACCTTTAAGCCAACTAATCAATTAAATGAACAAGTCGTACGAGTTGTGCGGCTCAAGCTCAAGTGAACTGATTTACTGATTTCAAAACAAGTTTCTAGTTCTCTAGCTTAATTAATGCTAGCTTTAATTTATATATTAATTTAATTTATGTTCTGCTATCTGTTTGTTGAAATACTGCCTTAATAAATCAAATCAAACTTTCTATGTGGCACGGAACGATATATTAAGTAAAAATATTAAATTGCATAAGTCCAATATTTTTTCCGCTAAGCTAGCCTTTTGGCAGCACTATCTTCCCTAACAGATAAATCAAACTAGCTTATTTACTATTAATTTATTTGCCTTTCTTTTGCAAAAGCGAAAGCAAAGAGGAAGCACATCAGCAGGTGTCAAATGTAAAAGTCGGCTACACTTGTGAATTATGAACATGGACTGAATTTGTAAGGAAACCAAATAATAACCAAAACAAGTACGCAAGAGTGTAGGCTCGTATAATAAGCATAAATCAAAGAAATATTGGCGCTACAAATAGATGAAAACGGGGGCAGTCTACTTGCCGCCAATCGACGTCATCCACAGTGGGCTGCCCTCAATGTAAAGCGTGCAGGCGTTAGTTTGTCTGTGTGTGCATTTGCGTATGGCGAGTGGTTTTTGTTTTTAAATGTTGTTGTTGTTGCTGCTGTTGTGCCAATAAACAACAAGCAAATAAAGCGAGTTGGCAGCATGCAGCTAACTGTAAACTGCCGGCATACCCACCAAGCTGCATTATATTAACATCGGAAACGAACCAAATTAGCAACATTAAAATCTACATATTTCAAGACATACAATTAGATTTTTATTGCCATTTTTGGCAACTCGAGTAATTCAATATTTATCCTACAGATATACACCATTCTTAGTGGGCTTATACTGCTAAGAATATGCTAATATTAACAATCGAAATTTACATGACAAATTAACAACATTCTGATTGGCCGTACATGAATGAGCCAATTGACGTTGCTGCTAATAAAGGCCAACCGCACAGTGGCCAAAGTGCTAATGTTGCACGTGCCTATTTGGTTAACTATTAAATTATCAACTTTGAAATTACAGCCACGTCGATGGCAGGCGTGAAATGTTCCTAGACGCTGTGATTATTGCAGCCAACAAAGACCATCAAGATAAAATGCACAATTAAACAAATTATAAACATTACAACTGTACGCACGCAGGGCGCAAAACAAAAACAGAAGCAGCAGACAAAGCAGAGACTGCAAAAACAGCTGTTCGAATTTCTCAGTGCGACTAAGAATTGAAGTCAACTTATGATATTTTGTAGTTAATTCTTAGATTTCTTACGTTTTGTCTATACCACTGGATCCACAATTGTTTAGTAATAATTTAAGTAACCGATTTTGTTTATTTATTAACATATTTTTTGTTGTACATTATGACCGCTGGCATGCTCATTTTGGCATTTAGCGCGACATTTTCTTTGTGTCGGACGTTCGCTTCGAACTAAACGCGCCACACGTCGACCACTCACTGATTATTTGCACATAATTGTAAAGCAACTATGCTTTGACAGACGCGAAACACTTAAATTGCTTTGATATTTGTTTATTTACTTATTTTTAAGCAATTGCACGACAAATTTGCTAATATTTTATTGTAATGCACGCGCAGCCTCCATTCGACACTTCCATACACGACAGCAGCGGCGGATAAACTGAGCAAAAGGAAAACAAATATGCTTACTGAAGGGCTGCCAACCTGCTTACGTAGCGCAGCTGTTATGTTAGCTAACAGCACTCGGAGCACTATTAACCTGTTAACACTGAAATTAACAGTACGAACTCATTTCAAGGATCTGGCAGCACTGAGTTACGATTTTTATATCAAAAACATATTTATAAATGCGTACGCGCCTCATTTGAAATGCGAATTTTGATGTTTCTGAGCTTTATCGTTGCTAATTATTGCAACGCCAGCTATGATCACTATCGGTTGCCACGCGCCATTAAGCCACAGCATTACAACCTGCGTGTCATCACACATTTGGAGAATCCTCAACGTCTCATCTTCACGGGCGATGTTGAAATCCTACTCCGCGTCTTCCAACCCACTAAAAATATTACGTTGCACGCGGCAATCGACTTGAATATTGCCAAACCAGGAGCAGGGCTGCAAATATTAAAATATAATTCCAAGGAATTTGTCGAGATTCAAAGTGTGCAGCGCCAAGCCAAATATGATTTCTTAATATTGCACCTGGATGATTTTTTACAGCAGGGGCAACGTTATCTACTGCGAGTGCAATTCTGGTCGACATTGAGTCGCAGAATGTCCGGCTACTATGCCAGCTCCTACCGAGATGAAGTGGACAACAGCCTACAGTTTGTGAAAATACATAATCAATATACATAGTAGAATATATCTCTTTCTCAATGTTGGCAGGTTCATGTCTGTGACACAGTTTGAGCCGACAGATGCTCGTGCTGCGTTTCCCTGCTTTGATGAACCCGGATTCAAGGCGACCTTCAACATAACGCTAGGCCACCACTGTCAATACAATGCTCTGAGCAATATGCCCATACTGGAAAGAGTTCCCATGTAAGTATTTGGGGCACAATCAAGTGTTATGTGCTTTCCCCTAAGATTTGCAGATACGATCGCCCAGACTGGCTGTGGACCGTGTTCAAGCAAACGGAACTGATGTCGACATACTTGGTTGCGTACAGCGTCAATGACTTCCAGGGCTATAGTTCAGAGGATCGTGAATGTCGTGTACTGTTTACTACCTGGGCGAGGGCTTCGGCCATCGAACAGTGCCTTTTCGCATCGGAGATGGGGCCTAAAATATTGAGTCATTTTGAGAAAATGTTTGGCGTTGACTATCCCCTGAGAAAAATGGATCAGTTGGCTGTACCGGACTTCAGTGCAGGAGCCATGGAAAACTGGGGCCTAATCACTTACCGCGAAGCAGCCTTGTTGTATGACACGGATGTCTCCTCGCAGACGGACAAGTTGCAGGTGACCAACATCATGGCTCATGAATTGGCCCATCAGTGGTTCGGAAATCTGGTTACCATGGAATGGTGGGATGACATCTGGCTGAATGAAGGATTTGCCACATACATGGCTGCAATGGTCATGGACAAAGTGTCCCACCAATGCAATGCCTACGAAGAGGAGATAGTGGCCAATGTGCTTTCCGTTCTCAATACAGATGCCTACTGCAACACCCGACCCATTCATCAATCCGTACCTCATGCCAGTCAAATATCGGAGCTTTTCGATTCCATAACGTACCGGAAAGGTGCGGTTATCCTACGCATGATGCACACGTTCATTGGGGACGTGGCCTTTCGTCGGGGTCTTCACTGCTATCTAGTACGGCACGCCTATGGCAATGTGAAACAGGAAGACTTGTGGCAGGCTCTAACCAAGGCGGCGCACGAGTGCGATAGTATTCCACTTAGCCTAGATGTGCAAACGGTAATGGAATCGTGGACGCTGCAACGGGGCATACCCCTGGTCTGTGTAGAGAGGAATTATCTGAAGAAAACGGCTACAATTACGCAGCAACGATTTCTGGTGCTCTTTGAAAATCATGAAACGAATTGCTGGTTTGTGCCCATTAGCTATGCCACGGAGGTCTCCGCCAATTTTATTGCAACTGAGCCACGAGCCTGGTTGCGGTGCACGGCAATCCGCGAGCCAGAGATACTGCAGTTGCATCAGCTCCCCGGCGACGACGAGTGGCTAATCCTTAATGTACAGGTAAACACACCCTATCGGGTAACCTATGATACCGACAATTGGGAGCTGATCATCAAGGCGCTGCACAACAAGGATTACAAGCGAATTAATGTTATGAATCGAGCACATCTGCTTGACGATGCTTTGGCTCTGGCCTGGACTGGAATGCTTCGCTATGATCTGGCCCTAGATCTGCTGGACTATGTGAAGCAGGAGCAAGAGTATATACCCTGGCGTGCGGCACTGGACCAGCTGAATAGCATATATCGGATCATACGATACACTAAATATTTCGAGGAGTTTCAGGTAAGATCGTCATCCCATTAAGGCTATCTTCTTTCATCGAATGCTTATGATCACAGCACTTTATGCATCATCTATTGAAGTCTATTTACTGTCATCTGGAAGGCATGCAGCCCGATGAGGGCAATCGTCACCATGTTGCCCATAAGATCCTGATCGCCAGATGGTCGTGCCTCTTATCTTTAGAGGATTGTGTGGAGCATGCACTTAACTATTTTCATCGATGGTTTATCTGCAGTAAACCGGACAAATCAAATCCCATACCCGTTAATCTGCGCTCTGTAGTTTACTGCACGGCGATGCGGCATGGCGACGAGGACGATTGGAATTTCCTGTGGCTTCGCTACCGCAACACGTCGCGAGCCAGCGAGCAGCGTCTGCTTCTGCTAGCACTCGCCTGTACCCAAAAAGTTAGCCTGCTGGAGCGCTATCTAAGGATCGTATACCATGACCAGTCGCTCATACGCAAGCAGGATGCATCTCTCATCTTTGGCGCCATCATTAGGAACGAGCTGGGCATCCAAGTGGCCAGAGACTTCTTTTTCCACAATTTCGAACGGCTGCGAAGATTGTGAGTACTACGATCTCTCCGTCTTTTCACATATTTATATATTTCTATTTTTGTTTCGTCAGCTACAACTCAAACACACGCGAATTGATCGGGCTGCTTAGCCTCATCGCCCAGCAGATCAGCTGCGCCCAAGACTATCGCCGGATGAGGTCCTTTGCCACGAACCACCAGCTGGTGCTGCAGCACAGCTCGAAGCGCAGTCTTGATCGCATCTTGGAGGAGGCTCGTTCAAATCTCCGCTGGCGGCAGCAAAGGCTGCCCGAGTTCGCCAGACAGTTGGCCATGTACAACTGTGACTGAGTTGCGATTTTTATTGTTACAATTATTATAATTTAGTTTTCGTATATTTCATTAGTATTAAAGATTGAAAAACGACCCATGTAAACCGCTAAGATTAATCACAGTACACAAGATCCGTTGTCCATTGCCTGCCCTTGACATCAGTTCGCCGTGGCAGCGCCACCCGCTCCGCCACCGCCAGTGCCACCAGAGAAGGCTGTGCTGGCATTACCCGCACTGGCCACAAACAGTTTGCGTAGATTTTGCAGCATACTCCAGAGTACATTGCCCGCGGTGCCGAGCGTTTCGAGCAGATCAAAGCCCGTGCTCTCGAAGGCCTCCTCGCGATCCTCTTCCGTTTCGATAGCGGTTGAAGTATTGTTGCTGTGCGGATGCGTCGAATGATGGACGCCGACATGGCCAATCAGCCGATGCCTATTTGTCGACACATGCGTATCGTTCACCTCACCCCCGCCCACCGTATTCAACAGATGCTTGACCGGCTCCAGCACGGGTATGGCCAGCTTGATGCGCGGCCAGGCATCTGGTTGCTCCGTGGAGCTTTCGTGATGCTCGCTGACCGCATCCATCAGGGTCAGCTCATCGTCTAGCGTATTACGCTCACTGATCGGCGCATCATCTGTAGCGGGGGTGTCGCTTACCTTGGCTGCTGATTCATCCGAATCCAGGCTATTATTGCTAGGTCCCTGCAGCTGCAAAAGGCCACTGAACAGCTGATGCACTTGCGCCGACTTGATGGCTTCCGCCTCATTGCGCTTGAAATCGAATTCATCGTGCGGGGCGACGCCACGCCGCGAGTTCACGAAGCTCGCTATATGCCGGCTGCCTCCAACGAGGGGCGTGGCAGTGGAGGGGGGCGCAAGTGAAGGCAAGCTGCCAGCCGCTGGCTTCGCCTCCGCCGACGCAAAAAGCAACCACACGAACTGCATAAAAATTGAGTTGAGAGGTAATTAATTTTTTGTGATCACTTACGAGCCATAAGCATATTTGGAATTCACCAATTCTAATTATCAATTCCGCACGCAAGGGTAATCGCATTTCGGCACACGCGACGCGCCTTAATTAGATGGCTCAGATTCGCTCAAGAACATACGAATAGTTTCATTATGCCCTACAGTATCAATTCAAGGTCCGCAAAAGTGAGAGCTAATAAGGGCCTAAGCAAACGTTAGCTAACATTGTGGGGGTATACGCAGAGAGTGACAAAAAGGGATAGGAACGTTATAAGAAAGCCTAAGAAATATATACAGCAATTATCAGTGAGAAAATTGCGTATACGCAATGGCTGACATTGACAAGAATAATCTCAGAGTTCTTTGAATCTCACGCAATCGAATTGAACCAACACGAGCATAATTTCAGTCTTCACACTTTGCATAACAGTCGATTAATATATATATATATCCATTTTCAACTTATAGCCACTATATGCACTGGATTCGACTCACTCGAAATAGATCACTTTTTTGTGAGCTCTTACATGGAAAAAGACCAGAAGGCATATTGAGCTGTACGTGGAAGTGGACAATCGCGACATTGTCAATGTTATATTTATCTATAACTATATGAATCGGATTGAAATTGAAAACGCCAGTGAAGCGCCTACAACGACAACTGAGCGCTGACTGACTGACTGAGTGGGGCCAACGAAAAGTGGATAAATCTGAAGGTAGCCAATGGGCGATTCATTTATATGCAGTAAGTGTGCCAGCGAATAGCTGTGCCTAAAAAGACTTATTGAATTTGATTTTTGGGCAGCCGAATGACCGTTGCCATCAAAATTGAGAACAGCTTGCATATATACATATATCTTAGAGATTCGCCGAAAATTTAAACCCAATAAATGATGTTTAGTTGAAATTTTTCAAAAACTCGCATCGCAGTGGGCGTATTTTCGAGAGATGTAAGAAATGTTGGGTCAATTTCACAGTATTCTTACACTTCTCTTGCCGAGAACATTAAAAATTATTTTTCAATAGAATATTATAGCTCTCTACTCTAAATTCAAAATTTCTGTTGTAATGTAACAACATTACAAAATTCCTTATTATAAAAAGTTACTAAATAATTTAATATCAGTTTGGGTATATGTTTCATAATATTTGTGCAACTACAATTGGCAAATAAGCAGAATCAATATTTAGATAGAGGTTATATATTTTAACAAAATGTCACATTTGATGCATGTGAGTATGTACACGAATGAAAAGTAAATCCAAGCCTACCCAGTAGGTTTTGGAAAACCTTTCGAGCGATTTGGCCTAGTCAAGGCAAATTGCCGTAAATATCTCATTTCAGTTCGAAGCGCCGACTAGTAAACAATTTTTTTTATTGCGGAAATCAAAATTTGAAAAGTTCAAAATTACAAAATTTTAATCGGACCATATGGCAATTTATTTTTCGCAGATCTCCCGGTGCCTAAACTATCATGCTCCCATGTGTAGGCCTCATCGCCTGATCCACTGCAGTTGCAGACGGTGGAAGAAGATCAGCTGCAACTTGATTTGTTGGCAGCGACATCAGGTGCAGAACGTACCACCAAGGATTAATTTAAAGTTCTGTGGGCAGAGACAGTACAGCGTTTTCACCGGTCAAAGCAATGCCGATATGCTGCGTAAACGCATCAGCTTCAGTGGAACCCAAAGTGATTCCCTGGAGTCGACATCCAACGTTGTGCCCGTCGGTATTTTAATTCCCGAGGCTAAGGATGGAAAACAACTGAAGATCGTCATTGTACCGATGGATCTGGCTAACCAGGATGTTGAAAGTCTGCGTAACATGCTGGAGGCTCTCAATCAACTGCGCAAACATGCCAATGAGATTGATGCATTCACCAACAGCATGATCGCCGGTATGAAAGAGGAGCGCCTGGCCGAGGCCGAGGAGGGCCAATCGGATGTAGAGCAGAAAGTGCAATTCTTTGAGGGCTACGTCCAAGGTATTGAAGTTGGTGCCAAAGACAAAGCTGTCAGCAACGATGCTGTTGCCGCCGAGACTGCCCAAGCGGAGGCGAAAGAGACTAGCGATGTGGCTGCTGCCACTGCAACTGCAGAGTCAAACGCATCAAAGGATCATTCGTCCAATGCAACGACCGCGGCGAGCGATTCAACGCTGGACGCAACGAACAAAATTAAGGCAACAGCAGCAATGCCTGAGCCAGCAATCGCCCCTGATGCAGATGTAGCACCGATGGTCCCAAGCACTCCATACCAGCCAAGTATTCCAAGTGCGCCAGTGCAACCGCCGGTAGTTCCTGTACCCTCGCCTGTCACCATGCCACACACGGCACCAAATGTCACGCCACTGGGCGATCCAAAGGAAAGTCAGATTAGCGCCAGTGCAGCCAAGCCCGAGATTGACGAACTGGCCATTGATCAACAAATGAGTCACATCAGCATGGAGGTGCCAGAGCATTTGGGTCGTCGCTTGAACGATATGGCAATTGCATCAATGCATTTGTCCTTCGAAATGGATATGACCAATATTCGCGATGTTATCTTGAATGGCGAACAGTTGGACGCAGTGGAACCATCACTTGGCAAAGAAGCCATGGTATTCCTGGAAACCAAGGTTGAGGCCGATCCCGATAGTATGGCCATGCACACTGTGCCGTTGCGTTTCAATGCCCTCATTAAGGGCTTGGTTCAAATAGATGCCGACAAGCTGGACCCCAAGCATCTTAGCGATGAGAACTTGCCGGAATATAATGACATGGTCACGTCAATTGCCGCCAACATTTGCAGTACGGCGCTGCAGCGTGGAATTAGCGCAGACAACAACAACGCTAAAGAGATGCGGCAACTATACGGAAGTGACTCCTCTGTAAGCACGGGTGAGTCCACATCCGCAGTTGCATCTCCCATGGAAGAAACTCTCCCAGTACAGAAACTGCAGGGTCCGCTGGCCATGAGTGCTGCGGCACAGCCAAAAATTAAAGAACAAACCATCATTGGTCCGCAAAGCTATCCGCAACAAAAAGCCATAAATACAACTGAGATAACAGCTAAAGATGGCGGTGCCAAGGATAAGAAGGATCCATGCGCGAAGGACAAGGGTGGCAAAGATGGCGACAAGAAAAAGCCTGGTGCCAAGGACAAAAAGGGTGGCAAAGGTGACAAGAAGGATGGCAAAGGTGGAGACAAAAAAGATCCTTGTGCCAAGTTTAAGAAGGATGGCAAAGGTGACAAGAAGGATGGCAAAGGTGACAAGAAGGATGGCAAAGGTGGAGACAAGAAAGATCCTTGTGCCAAGTTTAAGAAGGATGGCAAAGGTGACAAGAAGGATGGCAAAGGTGACAAGAAGGATGGCAAAGGTGACAAGAAGGATGGCAAAGGTGGAGACAAGAAAGATCCTTGTGCCAAGTTTAAGAAGGATGGCAAAGGTGACAAGAAGGATGGCAAAGGTGACAAGAAGGATGGCAAAGGTGGAGACAAGAAAGATCCTTGTGCCAAGTTTAAGAAGGATGGTAAAGGTGACAAGAAGGATGGCAAAGGTGACAACAAGGTTGCCAAGGGTGGCGACAAGAAAGACCCTAGCGCCAAGGCCAAGAAGGGTGCCAAAGGTGGCGACAAGAATAAGGATCCATGCGCCAAGAACAAAAAGGGTACCAAGGATGACAAGAAAGGCAAATCTGGTAAATCTAATAAATCCGGTAAGTCCGGTAAGGGCGGTAAGGATAAGAAGGATCCATGTGCCAAGTTCAGGAAGGGCGCCGCCGGTAAGGACAAGGGCAGTAAAAAGGAGAAAAAGGATCCATGCAAGAAGAAGTACTCATCGTTCGCTAGTCCAGTTTCAAAATTCTACCATTCTAACAGCTCCCAGTTCAGTTACCCTCACAACAAACGCCACGTGTCCTCTAAAAAAGCCTTCTCAGACTTCCTGAAGATCGAACCAAGCAAGGCCAAAATTTCAACCTCTCGCAGCTACCACATCAGAAGACCTGCCAAGTATACGATCTACTCAAATCTGGTTCGTCGTCGTTTCGGTGCCATGCCATTGTCCGTACAGTTAAATAACTGGGCAATGCGATCCCGTGAAGAACGTGCCAAGATTATCCGTACATATAGCGAGGGAAAAAAAAGCAAATGTGATGCTATTCAGAGCAAAAAAAATCCCAAAGCTCGCAAAAATAAAAAGCCACGCGATGGTCTCCGAACGGATTGCTTCCAGAGTTCTTCTTCTTCGAGTAAAGAATGTCCCAAGAAGAATAAAAGCTCAAAAAAGAGGAAGCTGCCCGCTGGAAGCATGTCTGGTACTAAGGGGTCGAGCAAATCCAATTCGGAAGGTACGTTATTCTACATATAATGGTAAAAAAAAAATTGCTAACTCTGTTTAATCTTTCTGTCATAAGGTAGAAAGATGTAAGCTCCTAACCATAGGCTCTTCCACGGCCAACCAGTGCCGCATGAATAGCAGCGTCGCTTTTGAGAAGAAGGCAATGCAAGAGGATAGTGAACAACAGACCAAAGAAATGATACGCATACCGGCTCCATATCAAATCACAAGAGAGCTCCAGCGTATACCAGAAGTGAAGCCTTTTGGTAAAATTTGCTAGAATATCCGTATATATTCAATCTTTAATTCCAATCCCAATAGATGTGCTGATTAGAACAGGTTCTGTAGCCCTCACCGGCTCGGACATACACGTCTTCGAGAACGCCAATAACGATTTGGAGGACATGACACTAGGTCACGATGCTACCGGTTTTGTAGAAGAGCTCGGTAGATGTGTTAAGCATTTACAAGTGGGTGATCGTGTTGTCATGGAGTCGGCGCTGTCCTGTGGAATATGTGATAATTGCAAGCGAGGGCTTTACAATATTTGCGCAGACTTAGTCTATAACGGATTCTTAGCTACACATCAATCGCATCCGGCGGACCTCTGTCATCGCCTGCCCGACTCGATAAGCATGGAAGAAGGAACATTAACGCAAACGCTTGCTATGGGCTGTCAGGCATGCTTCAAGGCTCACATATCGCCCACAAGCAACGTTCTAATAATTGGATCGACTCCAACAGCCGTCGCATCAGCAATGTGTGCAACAGCAATCGGAGCTAGAAGAGTAACGATTGCCGGCACGATGCTATCATCGCTGCAAGTAATTGACAAAAGTTTCGGCTTCAATACCGTATACTTTGATTCTAATACGCTTTTCGGTGAAGTACTCATGGAAATATACAACAAATTCCATGAATGGCCAAATTGTGCCATAAATTGTGCAATTTCTCCAATGAGCATGAACCTGGCTGTAATGGCATTACAGCCAAGCAGTGCCTGTGTGCTCGCCGAATGTGAAATGGAATGCGCTAGCTTCAATGCGTTGGATATACTTATGAAAAACATTCGCCTAATACCAAGCTTTCGATCTGCTAACATGTAAGATTACCCCTTTCATATACCATCTGTAGAACATATTAATCGCATTTACTCCCGTCAGGTATCCAACGGCAATACAACTTATGAAATCGGGACGGGCGCCGATGCATAAGTTGATCGCTAAAACCTTCACGTGGACATTGTTGGAAGAAGCATTCTGGAGCGCACAGCACGAATCGAATTTCGGTTTAAAGAAAGTAATTGTTAATAATGCAGAAGAGGGAGGAATGTTGAAAAATAATAAAAATTAGCTGTCAAAATTAAATAAATCCTGTTTTGTTCTAGTATTCATTTACGGTATAAATACTGTTGAAAATAAAACAGAGCTGAAATTGCCTCGAAACATTTGTAGTTTATGCATATTTAAAAAATATTTCAACACGTTATGCTCCTTCAGCATCTATGAATCTCTCTCATTATATACTATTTAACGACCACTTCGTAAGTTATACATATATAAAAATTATTGTACTTCGCTGCTTACAACAAACTATTTTACAAATTTACATACAAAAACAACATTGCGAGTAGTGCATTTCATTAGTTTGTATGCTAAGGAAGGAATCGATGTACACACGAACATATAAATGTAAATTATAATCAAACATAACGTAAACATAGCATCTTGCAATTAACTCACATCGAACTATAAGCATCTTGAAGCATGTGCTCGCATTTTGGTTGTGTTTTAAATAATAATAGATTCTTTAGAGCTAACTAATCAATATCCAAAGATATGTATTTAGGTATGTACGAGTGCATGTTTGACTAATCCTGGATTGCATCTGGTTTCTATGTCTGTTTACATGTAATTCTTGATCCCGTTTTGGTTTTACTTGTGTTTGCATTTCAATAGTTCAACTACTTCTTGCGTGTGTACCAAAAAGCAGTTGATTTTGGCTAGATCAAAGCGCTTACGCTATAAAGTAAGTTATGATACCATATATATTTATGTATATATATAATTATAGTAGAATCGTCAGTTTCAAAAAAGTAGCGAAGCTCAACTCTGAAGTTAAGCTTTCGTATATGAAGGTAGTTTGTCTTTTGGTGTTTTTTTTTTTTTTTTTCACATTACACTCAATAAAATTTGTTGCAAAACAATAATAATATCATAAACTTTCGGATCACCGGTCGATCCCTAATTATCATGTATTTGCATTTCTAGTTCGACGTCGGAAAGATTTATTTCACGCATTGAGTTGATGTACATATAACGTGATGTGTAGATATAGAGCCAACGGAACCATTTCATTTGCGAACGATGTTCCATCATAGCTGCTCTGACCACGGATGCCTCTTTCCAGCTAAGTATGCACCTAAAACAAGGTAAGCCAAATTCGATGAGTGATAATAAAAACGGAAAACTCCATGGTCATACCTACCAATGCGTAGACATGAAGCACGTACACAAAAAATCAAAAACCGATAAGTATTTGCGTACCAAATTGATCGAATCTAGCGTATAAAACTTACAGGCTGTGGAACATGACAAAAAGTATATCAAAATATTAAAAATTATTGTGACTATAATTAGAAACCGTAATGTTGGCTAAATCAGCGGCAGCAGCAGCAAAAACAGCAAACGCATATACAATTAACATGACAATAAACATGTGCAATGCGTTCTGTAGACTATTTTGTTTTCATTTGCTGCTGCTGCCAACCCGTGACTCACCCTTAGGCAATAAATTGGCTAAACACAAAGAAGCTGCCGCATAATAAACAGCACAATGATTGGGATGCGAGCTGACCCCATCACGATCGAAGGTGAATATCGCTTTTATATCAAGACTCTCAACAGTATGCAATATAAAGCTAGCAACCGCATCCGGTCGCCATTCTACATTTGGATCATCTGGCAAATTTGTTGCATTTACCAATATAACATTCGATTCGGTAATGCCTAATCGCTTGCACGCCCGAAATAGCTCCTCCCTCCGCGAGTCAGCCTTTTGCTCGTAGTTGCCTAATAACGACGATAGAGAAAAGCACTTATTAACTCTGTCTACAAATATGGAATAGATTATAGTTAAGGCTCACCATTCGATAAGCACAGCACGTAAACCTGACAGCCATCGCGTTGTGTTAACGAATATACAAGCGGTCCAAAGAACATACACTCGTCATCCGGATGCGCGATGACCAAAAGTACACGACCCAATAATGCCGCCTTGGGCAGATGAACGCTACGCAAACGTAAATTGTTTTGCAGAGCATGTCGTAAGCCTTTGAATTTGATGTCCTCTTCGCGATCGGTCTTCTTCTTTTTTGCGCCTGGCGTGCTTTCCACCGACGCGGATAACCAAAAGGTCAGCTTGTATAGACCTAGGCATACTAGAAAGTATACCGCACAAGCAATAATTATATGCTCCAGCGCTTCAGCCGATGTGGACTTTATGTGGCAATATATCGCTTGGGGAGTCAGAAGTTCCAAGCGTATGTCCACGAAAGGGGCTGTCACGGACTCGTATATAGCACTACCGTTTATTAAGTTGGCCAAGTATTCGCTTAGCCAGTTAAATTTCATTTCATTGCATTTGCTGATTTTTTGCTGAATTTCGTTTGGTCAAATCCTTCACCAAAAATGGAAATAAATTTCAACAATAGTATATGAGTTGACTTCGATTCAGTAAGGTTGATTTTGGTGATTTGATAATACTAAACTAAAATTTGAACACTTAAACAAGTCAACTTATTGTGTAATTTAATACTTTAAACGGCGTCGAAATCTACACGGCGGCACTAAAAAAATTGCATTTTATTTTTGCGCTGCGTGTTCTTTGATAGGGGCAACAACTAGGGATGGGTACGTGCTACGCCAGTGCGAGAATATCGTGCTTGTGCAAAAATAGACGAACACCCAAAAAGCCTATCACAGAATTATTTTGTTATACACTCATGAGTATGCTAATTAGATGTAATTACTTGCATAAATCACTGCGAAACACATCGTCATACGTTCTAATAGGAAATACAAGCATGGTTAGTTATTCATCATGATTCTAATTGCCATCTCAAGCTATCGAGTCTCAGCTGTTCGAAGCAAAAATTATCGATAGCCGATATCACTTATTATATTAAAAAAAGACAACAACCAGAAGAATCGTTTCTTATGCACCTCTAGTGCCGAATTTATGAAGAAGCAGTGACATTTTTTAATTTTAAAAAAATTTATAGTTTATAAATTGTACAATATAGATTAGTTTATTGTGACCGTTTTGTACCTTTCATTACTCTGAAAATTCCTACTGAAATAAACCTTAAATCAACCCATTTTATATACCGAGAAACGTGCCGGTTTTAATTCAAGCGGCATTTAGGAAAAAAAAAAAGAAAAAAAAACAAAGCGTGCACGGTGCTTGAGGCTCGCTGTAATTAGGTTAAAAGTGGCAGTGGCTGGCAACAGCAGCAGCAACGTGAGGTGTGTGGTTGGTTAGAGTGAGCCGGTTGCACTATTAATCAAAGCAATGGCACAACAGCAACACGGCATGGATGCAGCGTTGTTTGAACGAAGGCTACGACCTGTCTACGGTAAATCAAAATAATCTATTAAATTACATATCTAAAATTGTCAATTAACAGACAATCTGGAAGTGGGTAACAATCGCAAAGCGCTACAGGAATCGGAAAAATTGCTTCGGAAACATCCAAATTTACTCTGCGCACGTGCTCTCAAGGTAAATGAATTGTTGGAAGAACTTATGTACTAACGAATAAACTAATATTTATTTATCATATGTATAGGGCTTATCTCTGCTACGTTTGGGCCGTTATGAAGAAAGTCATGGCTGTCTGCAATATGTTGCTGATGAAAAACCAGTGGACGATTCCACGCTTCAGGTTCTCTCATTCTGCTATCGCGAAATGGAACAACGTAAGATACACAGAGCAAAAAATACACGCATCAGATTAGACTATTATATATAATATCATATTTATAAGTATATTTTTTGGCACGCGCACACGGCCGGGCAATTAAAATTGCCTTCGCACTCACTTTCATTTGCGCAGAAATTAGCCGCTGAAAGTGGACGCTAGCGGGGATAGTGGCAAATGGGCAGAGTGCGTGTGCAGCGCGTGCCAAGAAATCAAACTGATCTTTGTTACTGTATGTGTGATTAGTTTGCACCTTAATGTAGCACTGTATTTCTTACACCGTATCCATAAATTGGGTAGATGTGCAAACGTACTTTACTATTAACCTGACCGTTTAAACTATGAATCTGCCAATTTCTGGAAGTCAAATCCTTTTTTTTAACAATTTATTGATAGTAAGTCACTAAATTGCCCTCTTAACCCTTTCAGTGGATAAAATAGTTGAGCTCTACCAGCATGCTGTCAAAAATAATCCCGGCAATGAAGAGCTATTGGCTCATTTATTTGTGTCCCATGTGCGTGTTGAAGATTACAAAGCACAGCAGGCAGTTGCGCTGCAGCTGTACAAGGTGCAGCCCAAAAATGCTTACTACTTTTGGTCCGTAATCAGTGTGGTATTCCAAGGCATACGCGGTCCCGAATCCTTCATGCCGGAAAAACGTAAACTCTACCTGGCCCTAGCGCAACGAATGGTTGATAAACACATAAAGGAGGGTAAGCTGGAGACGGAACAAGAGGCATTCCTTTATTTGCACATATTGAAGCTGCAGGACAAGTATCAGGAGGCCTGGGAATTTCTGACCGGTGAATTGTGCGCGAAATTATATCCTGGTGCGCCTGTTAGCATGAAATTTGAGCTTTTGAAGAAGCTCGGAAACTGGCTCGAATTGAATAAGTTGTTGCAACAGCTGCTCCAAGCCGAGTGAGTGCCACCTCGTCATGTGTGTGTTTTTTAATTTCATAGTTTTCTGTATACACAGCCGAGATCGTTGGGACTATTACAAAGAGTATTTGCAAAGCTGCTTCGAGCTTCTGAAACAACCACCCGAGGGTGAAGAACAGGTTACATACTCACTAAACGATTGTCATGATTTTCTATTGCACATTATCAATACATCGGCGCGAAAAACTCGAGGCCCGTATTTGGCACGTTTAGAACTACATCAACGTATGCGTGCACAACAGTTACCGGCACAGGAAACAGTCGGGGATTTTGACGAGCTGGTCATTGAATATTTCCGACTTTTTGGCGATAAGTCCTGCTGTACTCACGACATCGCCTTATTTTTATCGTCTATTAGCAAGGAGCAACAACAATCGCTAGCCAGTAAATTGCTTGCGGAAAGTGGAATTAGCTCAAGCTGTTTGCCGCAAAACGTTAGTAACATTATCATTGACTGTTTCGATTTAGTTAATTGAATTTATTTTTTGACTACAGAAGGAGCACATGCAAAAGCACATTTGTGCACTGCAAATTTCTCGAATGTGTGGCGTCCATATTGAGCTCCCGACAGATCATTTGTTGGCATTTTACACAGCACTGAAGCTTCATTATGAGCACGGACGCAGCTCATTTGGAAAAGATTTGCTATCTACGGAAATGGGACCCTCAGATCCGTATGCCCTGCTAGCGGCGAATGTTATGTATGATGTATCCAAGCGTGAGAACAAATCTGATCATTTATTCGAAGCACTGTGCCTATTGCAATATGTGCTACGGAACAGCACCAGCAATTTTCATGTTAAGCTGCTCAGCTTAAAGATTTATCATATGTTTGGCTGCATGGTAGGTGCACAAGAGATGTACGACTATCTGGATATTAAACAAATTCAGTTGGACTCGATGGGCTATGTGCACTGTAACCTTTTGCCACTCTCTGGACGCTTTTCGGGTGTACGCAATTGCTACGATACCACATTAAAGTTTTTCACAAATAGCTACAAAGAGCGGCTGGAGTATATTACATTGACCTATCGCTTTTGCACATTCTCGAAAATAGATGAGTTTATGAATTTCAAGGAGCGTTTGACAAACAGTCTAATGTACGTAGCATGCTCAGTAGAAGCCCAGCTTTGTGATCTGGTTTGTTGCTATGGCAATATTCAGCAAAATTTATCCACCTATGTTGCGATGAGCATAGAGCCCGCCGAAGATCGAATCGCCTGGAACGAGCTGAGTGACAATCGAGATTTACAAGCGATAATTCGATGGGATCCATTGCATCTAGATAATACAGAAGCTGAGCGAAAGGAGTCATTTGAACAAGAGGTAGAGGTATTGCAGATCCGATCAGTAATGCTTCGCTTGTTTGCATCATTCATTGATCTGTACCATGCGCCAGTAAGCTCCAAACAGGCAATACTAAATGATAAGGCAACGACTCCCGCTCCGGGCGTTGACATTGCGACAATTGAGTTATTACGATCATCATGGACTGGCCTGTATCAGCGTCTTCGATTGATGAATTATAAACCACTGTCGCAACGTTTTCTAGTCAATTTACTGCCAACACGTCTCCATCTGCTACTTGAATTGCCTTACGAGCGGTTCTTTGATGATTTGGCTCAGCTGGTCCTGGATATGTATAGCGGCGCACCGCAGCTGGCACTGCAATGCAAATGTGTAAGTGAGAATGTTGTTGCTATCATGGAACTATGTGTGCAGACAATAACGGAAAGTAATGAATGGAATGGAAAGGATGGGCTTTGGAAGCGTCGGGAGCATCAGCAAAGAGTAGCGGCCTGTTTGGAGGTTGGTTTGGAAATTTCTAATGCTCTATACAACTCCAAGATATATATATATATTTATACACATATAGATACTCTCACTTTATGCCTTCCTGTTAACGGTAGTAAATGATAAGCTACAAAGTAGTAATTCAAGGACAAAAACGAAAAAGAAACCAACAGCCGATAACAAAACACAGGAACCGATTAGTGAAAAGGAACGTTGCCAAATGATCCAAGAGCTGATGCGCCAATTGAAACATAAGCTGGAGGCCTGTGATGCAGCGATTCGTAAGTAGCTTTACATATTATACTAACAGAGGAATGCTTCATTTGTTATTTTTTATCTTCAGGATTATGGAAACCGCCTACTCTAGCACGTAACCTAAGCTCTTTCATGGCCGACATGTCCCTGAAACCGGAAGTTGAGGCGACATTAATTGGCGATGTGTCCGCCACGTTCAAGGAGTCTCACGAACTGATGGTCACAGAGTTACGCAACTTGCTAAAAGACAAAATACGCATGCTTGGCAAATAAGTTTTACAACCGATTGACTTTGCTGTGCAAAGTTACCACGCATCTTCCAAATTGCTATTAATAATTTCAATTATCTAATAAAGTCAAGCCCAAATTGTTATTTAATGTTTTAAAATTTTCACATATACATATTTATAAATATACATGTTGGTCCTCACGCAAAGCTGAACTCCACCCTGTCAACTTTAAAATCACCAATTAAATTTAATTATTTTGCACGTACATATTTGACTTCAATTTTTTCGTAATTTTAATACAACAGGTAGAAGTGTAATCTTATAACGTGCACGAAAAAAGGAAAGGATCAAATAAAACTCATTTAAATCATATAAATTAAATTGAACTATATGATAATAAAGGAAAACCATAAGTCCTATTTGCCATAACTTCCAATAACGTTGTAAAACGGTATGTACACATTATTTTGTATAACTTAAAAAGTAAAAGGCAGAAATACTATTTGGCAATAAAAATATTATGCAATAGGATTATTCACATATTTTTCCGATATCATTGGGATATCTCTAAGGACCGAATGGCCAGAATTGTTTTTATTATTTTAGGTAATACATTTTACGAGCTCTCGGGAACCGCATTACCGCAAACACTAATCACTTTCAAAGTTTGTAAATATGTCGCAGTGCGCGGGTCGTTGATATGCTGTTGCGTTTGAAGGTGCGCCACTAGGTTGTGATGGCGTGCAAATCTTTTGTTGCAGAGCCTACAAATATGTGGTTTCTCCCCAGTGTGCGTTTTGTAATGCACTTTCAGCACATTCGCATAAGTAAAAGATTTGCCACAGGTGTTACATGTATAAGGTCGTTCGTTACGATGCGTTCTATTAATAGTTTTATCAATTACTTATTTTCTGTAACTACTGCTACTTCATTTCTACTTACCTTTCATGCTTAACTAAGGACGTTCGGTCCCTGAAGCTTCGTTGACAATATTCGCAACTGTATGGTCGTGCGCCTGTGTGTTGGCGAATATGGCGCATTAATTGATAGTTGACATGAAAAGATTTATGGCAAATCCTACGCGTACGGTTGTATACAGAAAATTAGTCACAATAAAATATACTTCTGAGACAACTCACTCGCACTCGTATGGTCTCTCATTATTATGTCGCCGCATGTGAGTGTCCAATGTGCTTTTACGTGGATAATTATTACCACATATATCACAGATATGTGACTTTGCACTGGAAACATTTGCAGCTTTAGTCTGTTCAGATAACTCCAATGTCAGATCAGTATTCTCTTCTAAGGCTGGTGATTCATCAATTAGTTCATCATTACACCAAGTGCCACCGTCTATTACTTCCACTTCTACTTGTTCATATGAATGTGTCGCTTCCGATTCTTCCGCTTCACCATGCTGCATCTGCTCTTCTTCATTTTCTGACAAGCCTTTACAAATATATTCTCGCAAGAAATTATCTGAGTGCCGGCAAAGCTGATGGAATTTATGCGCTAGTTTTAAAAATGCGCGACACTTAAAACATATGCGAGAAGGAAGTTCAGAAGTACGTATTATCTGAAAGGAATACAACTTAGAAACGTTCAACTTAAGAAAAAACTTGTGGATTACTTTGATACCGCTGCAGTTTTCAATTTTCTCGCATATGGAAATTCCATGGTGCTCCTCGTCGTGTTCATAAATGGAAATCATGTGAGTATCACTATCCTGTAGGCAAATTCGACACACGGCTTCTATATCAAGAAGCATTTCTACCGTCTCCATTTTAAAAGACTTTAACGTATTCGTCCAATGTTTGTAGGGAAGCTGGAAAGAATGTTTTTGTTTTGAAATATATCACATTTATTATCATTATCGGAATAATGGCAATAGTGAGCCAATTATCGAATGTATTATTCGGTTATAGAATCGAAAATATTGACAAGCGATTTGTCTTATTTTTAAGCAAATTAGTTGTTTTTTAGGTTCATAAGTTGTGTAGCTTATGGATATTTATATGAAAATAGGACAATGCGTTCAACGAAGAGAATAAAAATATAATTATTTCTGAAATCGATATAGGTAAGGCATATTGCATTTATCGATATGCTGACCATAACACAACAACTCTAATTGACCACAACATTAAAGTCGCGCATCATGGATAACGCGGAGCCTATATGCAGGATTTGTTTGCAGAATCCCAAAACAGAAACACTTATTCCCACGGAACCTGATTTCATTACAAAAATTGAACAATGCACGGGTGTCGTGGTAACCTTTTAGATTTCGTACAATACAAGATACCATTTCAACACTTCTTCACATTATAGCTAACACAAGATGATCGTATGCCCAATAAAATATGCACCAGTTGCGCTCTCCTACTCCGTGCTGCCCTAAAGTTACGTAGCATGTGTCAACAAACAGAGGAGCAACTTCAAAAGGTTAAGTGTGAACAGGCAAAACAGATAATTTATGTGGACAGTGGCAACGGAACCCCATCGAATTTTATCGAATCCTACGAGGTAACGCTAGAAACCTCCAGCATTACAGACGACCAGGACGCCACAGATAGAATCACAATAAAACCTGCTAATGTTACTTCATACCGTGTAAAGAAACATCGTAATCGCACTGTTGCAGAGGTGCCATCCACAACGCTCCATGAGGCTAGCAAACCTCTTGGCACCTCTTATGTATGCAACATCTGCAACAATGTGTACACGGAGAAGGTGAAGCTAACGACCCACCTTAAGCTGCACAGCATGTACAAGCCTCATGAGTGCGAGTGAGTCAATAACTTATGTTGTTACCATACAGTCAATTTTGAAGTTTTTTTTTTTTATAGAATATGTCACAAGCGGTTTCGTCAGACGCCTCAGCTGGCACGACACATGAATTCACACACAGGCCTGCGTCCATATAAATGTGATTACTGTGATGCGTCTTTTGCTGATCCCTCTACGTGTATCAAGCACCGAAGGTAAGATATTGTTTCAAAATCGCACAAATTGTATTCGCAATATTTAATTTTTAGGATTCACACTAATGAAAGGCCATATAAATGCAATTATTGCACCAAGTCCTTCACCTACTCCAATGTACTAAAAGTTCATATGCAAATCCATACGGGTGAGCGGCCCTATAGCTGCCAATACTGTTCTCGTCGCTTTTCCCAAGCCCATCACAAAAACACACATGAACGCACACACAAGGCAAATAAAGAGCTGGACATTTCAGTGATAACAATGGAAGAGGAGTAGTAGTATTGGACATTTAACACGGAAGATTTGAAACGAGAGCACTTTATAGTACAATTATTTAAGATTACTGATTTCCAAAAAAAAAAATACACGATGAAGGATTAGAGTAATGAATTTCAAAATTGTATGTTCAGTAGTCGTATTAAAAAAAAAACGAGGAATTAATGCTCATAACTCATAAAAAATGATTTTACATTTCTTAATAATTTGGCTCTGTTGTATATTATTCGTATAAATGATCTCGAGTTCAGCAGAAAACAATTAGCACAGAACTTATAAAAAAAACTAAAACAGTAGCTAATTTTACAATTACAATTAAGATTTTTACAATTAAGATTTTTACAAGGCCTAAGACTGGGGTATAATGCCTATGACCATCTCAGACATATCACCTTTAATGCGACCTTGGGCCTCCAAGTTTGGGTCAACTGATTTCCAGGGTCCACGTTTCTCATGCGTTACACGGTGAAGTCGCATTTTATACGCCTTGACAAATCCTTTGCCACACAAGTCGCAACTACAATTAAGAGTAATGGTAATCAAAGCACGATTATTGATTTACATAAAACTTACACATGAGGCTTTTCGCCTGTATGTATCATCTTATGAAATTTCAAATTATCTGAGTACGTAAATGTCTTAAGGCACACATCGCACTCATATGGACGCTCCTTGGTATGTATGCTATTGATATATAAATTCATTAATTAAATTAAGTTCTTCATTAAGATTTTTGTAATATAATTATACATTTGAATTTACTAACCGATGATGTTTTGTTTTGGTGGAACGATCCGCGAATGCGGCTGGGCAGAAATTGCACTTATAAGGTCGATTACCCGTATGTGTATTCATATGTCGAACCAGTTGCTGGTTTTGAACGAATCCACGACCACAAATCCTGTATAGCATAAAAGTTATATATCGACTAAAATAATTTTTATTCCATAACAAACTTACTCGCATTCATGTGGTTTTACGCCGCTGTGGAATTTCATGTGCTCGGTGAGACGAGCCTGGGAGGGATATATATTGCCACAAACATCGCAAATATAGTTGGAGTGTTTATCACGCGGTTTTCGCCCCATTTTCTTTTCCTCCTGCACACCGACCACGGAGGTGGTCGTCGTCTTGGGTCGCTGTTGCATCTTACGTGGTTGCTTTACACGATTTAAAATGCGAGGCTGAGCCTTCGCCTTGGGTTGATAACTCTCATCGTCGGAGCTTAATATGTCCTGCTCCATATTGTCCTCGGCCGTTTCATACCAAACAATGTTCCGCGTACACCTTTTGGTTTGCGCTGTGTTGCCGTTTGATGGAATCGATTCCGCTGTCAAGACCTCAAGCTCCTCATACTCTGCGAAATTCTCAACCTCTGTTTCTGTCTCCATATCTGGCTCCGCGACCTCAACAACTGTTGCGTCCTCGTACTCTACGGCATGTTCTTCCTCGGTGTTGGTGGCATCATAAATTATGGCATTTCCATCACCCAGCCCTTCCACATCCCCATCCCCTTCCCCATCCGCGTCGTCGCTTGAAACCACATAGTTTATGAATTCAGCAGGTGATTTCTCAACAGTGCGTTCAATTTTGATTTCTGTCTCCTCCTCCCATGCCCGAGCGATTTCTTCAGCTTCCGCCTCCTCATCTGCGCCTCCTACAAAAGTTGTTTCGAGCTCTGTAGAAAGCATGTCCGCAATATGCTGATGTGAGCGCTGGCAGGTTTGGCGAAATTTGTAGGCCAACCGCAATACTCGTACGCATTTGCTGCACATTTTATCAGGAAAGTTGTCATCGATACTAACCTATAACAGTGACAATTGAAAATTAAGCAATTATCGCGAGCAAGGCAAATTAATGTTTTCTATTATTCTTACGGGGATTCCAGCACAGATGTGCAGCATTTGATCAAGGCGGGTGCTCGCATTTTGGCTGAATATATCCATCAATAGATCCTCGCCGTCCCTGGGATTGCTGAGGCATACACGGCAAACAATCCACTTTTCATTTAATTCCGTTTTCATAACTCTGTATCGACTTGACGTGAACCATACAAATTAGAAGCTGCAAGCCTATTTTTGATAAAATTATAACAATAACGCAAGCGTCTCTTGCTAAACTTGCCATTCACTTGAAAAGACATTCACTACCCCTCTTATTATATTTCAGTATTTAGTATTTTTACTTCAATATTTAATTTAAACAATTAATACACATAATAAAAATAAATAAAAAATTAAAGCACTTGATACACTAATTTAATAAACATAATAATTAACTATACATATATATATTTATATACGTATAAATTAATATTATGGAAAAATACCTCATTCCTAGGTGCTACGGTCACCTTAAAAGCTGTCATTCACACAATAGCGAAAACAGCTTGGATTTCTGCTTTCAATATATTTTTAACATTTTTTTGGCGTCGTCTTGAATTAATTAAAGAATTTGTCCATTCCTTAAGATATACAATTTTTAAGAGATGCCAACAACACCGACTGCAACAACACAGAAATGGATAGTATGCCGGGTATGCTTGCAGCAGCCCAAGGAATCGATGGGCTGCATTTTCAATGACGACGCATCCAAAGATCTCACCAACATGATTTTAGAATGCGGCGGCGTACCAGTAAGTTTAAAGAGAATTCAAAAATAGTAAGTAATTATATTGTATTGCAATGCTTTTTGCAGATAAAAAAATTCGATCACTATCCCGACAAAATATGCGACAAATGCTTAAAGAATTTGCATATTGCCTTTAAGTTTCGCCGAGTCTGCCAACGGTCGTATAAGCATCTTCGTCAATTCATAGCTCCAGTTGTCGTAGAGCAGCAGTCTACCGAGGAGGACACCAACGTAATAAACGTGAACAATGACCAATCAGGTACAGAAATGGGAGAGGCACACGTTTTGGCGACAAGCGTTGAAGAAAATAACGATGAGAATGAGGATGCCAACGATAGACTGGTGCATGTAAAAAGTGAGCAGGTGGAGGAAGACGGTATCATAGAGGAAATCTACGATGTTTATGATGCTTACGATGGTGATCTCGTCACCGAACAACCAGCATATGAGGAGGGCAGTGCTGAAGATGGAGACGAGGATGTGGGCGCCCAGTCAATATCGGGTCTTTCGGCGGACATTGAGTATCTGGAGCAGCTCGATCAGGATCAATTAACAGAAAGCGCACACGAGGATGACATTGAAGTGCAACATTCGTCGGATGAAGAATTTCTACCAATCAAATCACGTACGATTTCCACACGCTCTAACAGTGCAGGTATCAAACGCCGTGTGAGCACACGAAAAGCAGCAGCAGACAAAGCGGCGATGGCAAACATTAAACGTGAGAAGTGCAGCGTTACCACAACTAACATTATACTGAATCCCGACGAAAGCATTACATTTGGTGAGACAATCGTGCGGAAGGCAACAGGCATTAAGACTAAAGGCGGCCACAAAATTCTCGTTGGCGATAAAAAGGAATTCAAATACATATGTGACATATGCGGCAATATGTATCCATCACAAAGTCGCCTAACTGAGCACATCAAAGTGCATTCCGGCGTAAAGCCACACGAATGCGAGTAAGTTTTTCATATAGTTTTCTTATTGGAGCACAAATTGAAGTCTCAATTTATGTGTAGAATTTGTGGGCATTGCTTTGCCCAGGCACAGCAGCTAGCACGACACATGAACACACACACTGGAAATCGGCCCTATAAGTGCAACTATTGCCCGGCCGCCTTCGCAGACTTATCCACACGCAACAAGCACCATCGGTGAGTGGCATGACTAGGCTTTTTTTTTTTATTAAAATAATTAAATATATTTACCTATGCAGCATTCATACCAACGAGCGTCCATATGAGTGCGATGTGTGTCACAAGACATTCACCTACACGAACACACTAAAATTCCACAAGATGATACATACTGGTGAAAAGCCGCATGTGTAAGTGATTCATCGACTCGTTAACTATTCATAGTTTATTTAATGCATTATCAAATCCTTCACAGTTGCGAAATTTGCGGAAAAGGCTTTCCGCAAGCCTACAAGCTACGGAATCATAGAATTACCCACGATCGTCGTGGAGGCGGGGTCAATGCCAATGTTGATGAGCTATATCCCATTTATTCAGGGGCGAAAGCCAACCTGGAACTGTAATGCTGACATATATATGTTATTGATATATAAATATATGTGTCGAAAATTAACAAGAGGTTATATATAAATGCATATATGTATATGAATTACAATACGTAATTATGAAACTTAAAAGTGTAACAAATAATTGAATAATTTACGGACGCAGCTTAATAGTGAAAGTTGCGTCTAGCCTAAGTTTTAGTCTAATTATGCGGAAATAAATTAAGTATTGCTGCACAGATTGTCTTGGCATCGGTCTCATCGGGATACAACTGTAATACGGTATGTACCTGATTGTGTGGAAACAAGTTGTTTAAATGATAACGCAGCATATTCCGCTGCTCTTCGCGTTTTGTGTACAACTCTTCATTAATGCGCGAATCGGATGCGGACAAATGAGCTAAATTGCGGGCGGGCATGGACAGAGTGGCGCCCTGATGTTGATCCGTTAAGGGGGCAGAGGGTGTGCGCGTCAGATACTGATGTTGATAGTTGTTATTACTGTTGCTATTACCTAATGACGGTTGCTGCTGTGGCGCGCTGTATGTAGGTACCAGCAACCGAAAGGGAGATGACGGAACCTGTCGCTGCAGCTTCTTGTGACGATTCAGTTGCTGTGATGGCTCCGATTCGCAGCTATTGCCGCCCAAATC
>JABVZY010000307.1:2612786-2624116 GCA_020883555.1 Drosophila nannoptera
TTTCTTGCTCAGGCAGTTCACAATCCATTTTAATGCGCATTTAATTTACTAAGCCTCTACTAACTGCTGCACCTGAGTGTATTATTTGCCTGCTTTTAGTCCTTCTTAGTTATTAAACAATATTTGGTGACTTTTGCAACAAGTTCCGTCTTTTTACATTTTGTTGTTGTTGCTAAGCTGATATGTTACTAACATAACAGAGAGTTAACATCTACATACGCATTAATGTTATTAACAGCGAGAATAAATACTTCATTTTAAGCTAAAACGTATCTCAACATCAAAATAACACTTTCAATGCATATGAAAATAAATAAGTCAAATTCAAATTCTGCAGAATCCAATTGGATTCTTTTTAATTGGAAGCAATCTGTCTGGCGATATACTTTTCAATACACCGATTATTATCATAGCCAGATGGGCGTTGTTCAACACAGGTACGCGCCAATTCAAATATTACTTCTGAATCACACCAATGAATGAATCAAATGCAGTACAGTAACCATGCATAAACAGATATTTATTATATTGTATATTATAATATCGAATATAATATCATTTATTTTAACAAATTCGCTACAATTCACATTGGTATATAACATTAAAGTGTATTTGTTTTTAACATTTATAGATCTCACTTTCCAAAATAAAGTACACAGTTTTATCTTTATTTGTTGTATTGTTTGGTCCCTCTTTTCATGAAAAAAGAGTGCACTGCATTCTAATCAAACTACTTGTATAATAAATATAGGTTACTATTTGTAATGGTCACACCGATTTGGGTATATATTTATATGTATGTATATATAGATTTTTGTTCAATAGATTAAATGCATCGAAAACAGACGTTCTTTAATGACAATAAAGTAATACATTAACTTCAATTTTATTAATTTCTGGTGGCAATTAGTGGGACAGCAGCGCTGAAAAAAGCTATCAAATTGGACGTAAAGTTTACTAGTTGTGTCTAAAAACGGTTTAAGAGCTGCTGCGACAAGTGCATAAATGTGAGTCTGTATGCGTGCGATTCTGTGCTTTCCCGTTGCTCATTTCAAATTCTACGAGTCATTTATTTTACACGCAGCTTTACTAAAATTTCACTGAAATGAAAGTATTAAGGATGCATTCCCCTGACACATCATATCGTATAATTTCTGCTCTTGCGTGTTCAACCCATCTTTTTCACTCTGTCCATTTGCCGCATCCTAGAACTAACATAAATTTTATTGTTGTGCGGGTGCGTGTGTGTGAGTGTGCATGTTCATGTTATTATGTATGTTCAAGGTTTTATGTTGGATTTTCTTCCTTCGCGGGTAATTAGTGAAGTTTTCGCGTTGACTTTTATACCAAATTATCAAAGGACGTGGCTTGGTTTTATGCGACACTCTACTTATGCATGCCGCATTGTCTACAAATTTTTGCTTTTAAAATGGCGCACTATCAATCAAAAAGTTGCTGCAACTCTTATTACATATAAATCCAGCTGTTTAACTCGACAACATGCTAGCTGATCCCTTGCACTTGATAACACAAATTGTTGCATACATACACAATTACGGGCCATACATCAGCATATTATGGATTCCGCTAACAAAAACCTACTCATATTTCAATTGATTAGTATACACATGCCCGAACAGGTCTTTCTCATGTGATGCGCCCATATGCTGCTTTGTTGGAACTGCCAAATATGCCACATCAATGGCAAGCAGAGAATTGATGTGTTACCATCAGGTCACGGCAATTTGTTAGACCCGATAATTTCTGGCTGAACAAACTTAGTCATTAATCAGTTGTTTAATTTTTAAAAGCATGCGACAGGATAACGCCCACTGCGTGACACATGTGTATGAATTCCTTTTGGTTCGAAGCATTTTGTTTTCATTTCGTGCTCTTCTGTACACACAACCTGTTTATCGGGCCTAAAAATACGTCCACGTTGCACGCTTGCCTGCTAAGCTGATTAACATTTAGTCCCTACACCAAAGTGTGTGCGTGTGTGAGTGTGTGTGAAAGGGATTGTGCGAGTGTGAGTGTAGAGGTCTACTTTGACTGTTGGAGCCAACATTCAACATATTCAATAGGTTGGAGCTGCCAAGTTCAGTTGATGTTTTGCGGCCAAATGTTCGGCCTTTAATGTGCGCAATTCCACACTAATTTCATTTCAAGTTGATTTGGCCATTGAAGCTTGACCCTGCACTACCTTCTTCTTCAATCCCTTCCCGACACCATCAACTCCTGTTTTATTCTCGGACAATTGTTATGCGACGCTTCTGTCTTTTTATTGTTTCCTAGCGCTTTGTTCGTGCGCATTGCAACCAGTTTCCGTTACTGTTTTTATTATTATGGCCTCGAGCCACCGAAATAAGAGGAAGGCAAAACGAGCACATAAGAAAAACTCACTTCACTCCGTTCGTTCATTTTGGCTTACTCTCCGCTCGCCCCGTCTGCATCTCTATCTATCTGCCTGTTAGTCTGCTTTTCTGTTTTCCTTTAGCTGGCTAAATGCTCCCCCGCAGTCAATACTTGAAATTGGCATCTGCATCAGCAAAACCGACAGCGGGCGGCGCGCACTACGCGGGTGCTACCTTCCAAAAAAAAAAAAAGGATACTTTGTATATGTAGAGAGAGAAAGGAATTTTGCATTTCCAGTGTAATCTGAAAGGAATCGCTTGGGGTTTAATTAAAATAAAATACAGATAAGCTGCAGTTCCAACCACATCTCGCTCTGCCACTTTGCGCTGAGCAATTTTTATGGGTAGTGTAACTAGTCTAGATATATTGATATATAGATCTTATATAAAGCTCAATTCTATTCTACGTTGATAAATATTTTAATATGTGTATACTTTTTCTAAAATTTTCAATTATTTAAGCCGTACTCTCCCTACGAACTCGAAACCAATTACATAGCCATAAAAATTGATAATATATTTTTTTTAATTTCAGATACGATTAACAGTGAAAATATAGTTAATCGAAGTCAACAGTAGCCAAATGAAAAATTTGAATTTAAGAAAAATATATATGAAATATAACTGAATTAATATTTATTTTTCATGGCCCATTTAAAAGTAATAAAAATCGCATTAATTTGTTTCCTGCTTTTGCTCCACTGTGCCCGCCCCAATCCATAATAACCTATATACTACGTAAATTTAAACCAATTCTGGCCGCACTTGACATCGAAGAAAATCCAATGATTACCCCAAATGCTGCTGCACACAATCCTCATGTCTACAAATGGAAAAACGCTTCACCTTACTTCACGAATTACAACTGTGTTGGTGTGTGTGTGTCAGCATATATGAGAGAGTGTGTGTGTGTGTGTGTTTGTTTGAGTAGGAGTGTGTGTTTTAAAGTAGAAGCCGTTGCTGTGGGCTACTGACTTGAAAGCATAGCCACATCGCCA
Source organism: Drosophila nannoptera (assembly GCA_020883555.1). Classification (NCBI taxonomy): domain Eukaryota; kingdom Metazoa; phylum Arthropoda; class Insecta; order Diptera; family Drosophilidae; genus Drosophila; species Drosophila nannoptera. Next base: position 2,616,199 of record JABVZY010000307.1, read on the forward strand.
GCTCTGCCGGTGGCTCTGGCCAACTTAATCGTCAACGTCAACATTGTTGCAGTTGCTGCAGGGTTGACATTTGACCTTGCCATTTGGCCCATTGTGTGTCGTTTTGTCGTTTGAGCTTTAGTTTTTTGTGGCGTTCAGCGGTTAAGCGTTGATAAAATATTCACGCTTTTTGTGACATTTCTCATACGCAATGTAGCACAGCGCAATGGTGATCAGAACGAGAATCGTAATGCCCATTATAATGCTGACCAATATGATTTCGTCGTTGATGCTCTTGTAGGAGTGACCTGGAAAGATTCGAGACAATCAAGGCAGATAAAGAGATTAGGAATTCGTGATGGCTTTGACAAATTGGCTGGCATTTGTTGTTTGGCTCTCGTTCGCTTCCCTTGAGCTAGCCGATAGGCGGGGGGTGGAGGGACGGGCTTTGTGTCAATATACATTTGGCTTTGTTGTTGCCGAACTCATGCATATTCAACGTCAGCTCCAGCATAAGCACATTCTCATGCACAGATATACATAAATACAAATGTAGATATAAAGGTGTGTGTATATATATGTTTATTTGAGTATGAATATACAAGAGCATATGAAATGTATTGTTTTTTCTGAAAATAAGTAATAGCCATGCAGGAATAAAGTATACGCATAAAAACAAAGAACATAAAATATTAAATTAAATTTGTATTCGCAATTTTCGCTTTTATTGCAACAGATGTATCAAAATTTTACGGATTGTGCGTGGATTGTGAAAGTCTTTGTCAATTGGCCTGAAATATGGCATATATATATATATGTTTGGTTTATATGGCAACAAAATTGGACAAATCTAACAAAATGATTCGAATTTAATTACGCTTTTAATTAACAAAATACATTTGGACACGAGCTGGAATTTATTTGCCATTCCAGATTATCTTTCCAGCAAAAAGGACTCATGTGAATATTGTATTGATGGAATTTAATTCCATTCAATTTGGATTGGTTTAGTAAACATAATACAATGTCAACATATGCCTAGACACTTGCCCTGACTTAGTCGCTTGGCTAAATGGCGGCATCTTTTATGCGCTTCCAAGATGTTTGTGCTTTGCGTAATTTAACACATAATCGATAAAACGCAAAGCACCAACGCCCCCTGCGCACCCCCCGACTAGTAGGTCAAATTAAAATCTTGATTGTTGTTGCTGGCCGAGCAACCAAGAAGGCGTTCTGGGATCTGTTAATTAGATGACTTGAATTACGACCGTAAGCTGAGTGCGGGTTGACATTTAACGATCTGATGACAATGTGGCCTAATAAATTGAATTCAAATGAGATGGCTAATGTACCGGTGCCCTTTAGCCCGGCTTCTAGGAATTCATCTCATTCGATGCCCTTAAAAGTAGGCAATGCTTTTTTCTCAACAGCTGCTTGAAGATTGTCCCTGAAGAGTACGCTTGATGCGATAGAAGGTAATAAGTGTAAGTAAATAATGGGCTTCTTTTAGCACTCATGCAAGCATATTCTTGGATTCTCATTATCCAACAGCATCTACATTGTTAACACTTGCGTTACAGCTCTGCTTTCCTTCCAGGTTACTCGGTTGCAATGAGGGCAGTTTGCCTGGAAGTTTGAGCTAACAAGAATTTCAAGAAAGGAAGTATATCAACGAAAGACAAATTTATTCTTTAACTTAGACGCGGAAAGCTTTAATGATGCTTTGCATCAGATTTTACTACTTTATGAAGTTTGGAGGGTGCAAAAAGGAAGACTGAGGCTGGTTAATTCGGACTTGGAAACTAAGGCGCAAAACGAAATATCCATGAATTTCGATTAGAAAAACTTTTAATTATTATTTATGAATATTTTGGCAAAAGTGAAAGCACGTACATTCAAAAACGAATATGAATTTTAAATTTTAAAAGCTCATGCGTTTCCGGGTTTGCACTTGCCTCAGTTTTTAGTTTATGGCCAAACATTGAAAGCAATTTCGTTTGCGGGAATATTTTTTTGTTTTCGAGCGCAACCCAAAAAGTTTACGCAACTAACACGCAAACGCTTCCCGAGAATGTAAAATAATTTATTGGATGTCCAGGCCGAAAAAGTTTGAGCTGTCAAAACGCAAATTGGAAGATAGACCAAAACAGGGGAAAAAAGGAAAAAATTGAAATATCAAATGCAGAGCGAAAACGAAGGGAAAATGAAAATTGAAAACTAGATGAAAACTGGCACATGAACACCCCAAGAGGACCAACCGTGAATTATAGAGATTTACGAGACGAGGAAAATGCGATGTGAGAGATGGGACGTGTGCAAGCAGGCGTGACAACATTCCAGTATTTTCTATTTGGAGAACGCGAAAAAGATTTTCATATTAAAAGGCGTCCATTGTTTTACTTTTATTGCGAATGTTGCAGATGGGTGACAGAAGGAGAAGAAATGTCCTGCCTGCCTCTCGCGAGAAAGCTTTGTGGCAGGGCTCAGGAATTTACTGAAATGCTCGACGCGATTTTCGCCGATTGAAGCTCCTGAAATCAACATATGTTTGTGTGTGTGTGTGTGTGTTTGTGTATGCACACGCACCCCATGAAGAGGGAGAGTCAAGTTGAATTACTACAACATTCCAATCCCACCGCCAATCAGCTGGGATATGCCTTATTGCTTGGATGACTGTAGGCACGGGGTCGTAATTTTAAATTACCTTTCATAGATTTTGTCTTGGATACGCCGAAGGAAATTGTCAATTACTCGACATCAAAGCGACATCAGATTTCGCATAAAATATGCTAACGCCCGCGGGCTCAACATATTCCGACTACCATGACGGATGGGATAGCAGTAATTCGATCAGAAAGTTCTAATTACTTGGTTCCAGATGAGGGAATACCCTAAGTTCATCTGGCTTCACATCATTCAAAGATGAAATATTTTTAGAATATACAAAACAACAAAAAATCAAAGAAGGAAAAAAAAAAAAATATTTGATTTTGAGACACAATGGAAGAGTACGTACAAGAGTTGCAGGCAGATTTGCGTAAATATAACCGAATAACAGTTCCTAGAACTGAGAAAAGGCAATTGCGAATGCTGTAAATTTCACTGGAAGGGCAAGGTATACGCCATTATACCAATCTTCATATATATCGCAATGAATAGGATCTCCCAGTGAGTAAGAAGCATCCGACTCGCATTTGCGAAATTCGAATTTGATTAGCTTTCTATTAGGAGGTAAAGACCTTCTGGATCACTGAATGTATACCGATCTATATAACTTCATTATTCCCATCTTTTTCCCTCTGTTCGGTATTCTGCTGAGTGTAAATAAATGCATGCCAATTGCTGACACTAACATACACACACACACACGCTCATCCCAAACAGAGCTCCAGCGATGTGTGCAACCTGTATCTTATATATACGCTGGTCATGTTCCTGGGCGGTCTGTTCATCTCGCTGGCCATCGAATATTGAAACATCAACAGGCGAATTGCTTACGCATCAATTCTATTTGTCGGCTGCAGGATTCGGCGGTAGGAACTTCATTTGAGAATGGTCATAATAATGATGACGAGGATGATGATGAAGTCACATTACATTTCACATTGGCCTTTGTGAGTAGCCTAATCTCGATGTGGATCTCCAATTCGGCCATCCTTTTTTTGAATATCCGCATTCGTTCCTATCTAATTGTTTCCCCTTTGCTGGACTTACAGCATGAAATATTTGATGTTTATATGCCAGAGACCAATGATCCTGCCAACAAGTAAGTTATCTTCTATATAATGAGGTACACATTCGCATGTTCGGGTTCTCCAGGAACCCGCATCTATCAATGCTGGAGATGTCCTTTTATTTTGGCCGCGTTGTCTTTCAGCATGGCCTATATTCTGCCCATTAGCACGCCCACAAACGCCCTGTCTGCGCATTCGCCCCCATAAAGACCAAGTATTTGGTAAGCATGCATAAATGAATTATCTTCAAGGAACTATTACTAAATGGCCGATTCCTTTAGGCATTCGCTGGTATTTTGCCCACATTTCTGGTCGTTCTGTTTGTTAGGGGTCAATGCCATTTCCTGGGACTTCCGAATAGTAGGTATGGCATAGATGAGCAATAACACCCGAATCGGCTCTTGGCCGATGTAAGAACTTTTGGTTAGGTATGCCATAATCCCGTGTCTGGAAATGATTTACAATTTTCGCAGAACAATCGAAATTGTAAATAAATAAATGGCGTGGGAGTTCCTTGGGCTAATTTAATCAGAGAAAATTGCTTTCGGACCAGATTAACACGACGGCAAAGCCAACAAAATTGTTATTTATTTTCAATTATTGCAACAAATCCCAGCGCCTTTTTTACGGGAATTTTATGCTGTTTACCAACACTGTGGGCATGGAGCCTCCCGAATGGTAACGCCTACTCGCCAACAGGTCGTGTTTATGTGGGAGTTTTCGGCACATTCCGACAATTTAATGCATAGAGATATCTAATATTTATGGCACTGGCTGGATCACAATACATAATTTACGCACAATTTGTGGCAATCAGAAACTATGATAAAGTTCTGCAAAGAAATCCACACACGCGCGCACACACTCCTCACAGCGGCACGGCACAACAATAATCTTGCGGGGAAGTGCTGCCAACGGGCGGTCCCACTTGTGGGGGCGTGCGGAGTTGGCAATCCAAAAGTTGATGCAAACACAGCACAAGTCGTCGGTTGGCATGGCTTTTAGGCGTTCATTCATAGGCATTACCTATGGTAATATTTGTCTCTCGGGCGGGCGAGCGCAGCCTAGTTTCGAATTTCCATTTCGGGCGTAGAGTCAATGATATGCTGTGCACAAAGCAGCATTAAACCTATACAAATCCCCTCGCAAGGCACACTCATGTGTGTGCACATGTACATTCCGCGCACACTCAAGCACATTTACTTACATCGCTGCGAAACGTAATAAAAAACACGTCTGGGGAATCGGCCAAAAATAAGGAAGAAAAAAAGTACAAATATATGTAGGTATTGTGTACAAAAAGAAGGAGTGGGAGGTTACATAAAAACATACTACACATCCTACACTGATTACTGTGAAGCATGCGGCGCTGCGGCAGTTCATCAGCGACAACAACAACAACAACAGACCGAACAGCGGCAACAACAAAGCAACGACAAGTCGTAGGAGTCGGACATCAGAACGTCGCCGCCGGCTGATCCACGAAATACTCCGAAAAATATTGTTGATGCTCGGAATGAGTGGGACAATGGCCGCATCCTCACGGGTAACCCAAAAAAATGGAGGATAAGAAAGATAAGCGACGCAAATAATATTTATGAATCAAATAATAATAATAATGATGTTAAATTGTTGAGTTTGCTTCGCGATAAGGAAGTTCAAAGAAAAACTTGAGCTGCGAGAAAAATCGAGTAAATCCCGGAATGATTTGCATAACTAAATAAAAGGAAACAAATTCGTGATATTCTTAGAACAAGGGTTTTCCGCTACAGACAGGATTTTACGATTAAACGAAAATAGAACGTGCTGAGGGGAATACAAAGAATATGGAAAACTTTAATCAGCGGAAATTGAATTAAAGTGAAATGTATAAGTAACGGTAGTTCAAGCGTCTGTTCCACTGTTCCAAAACTAATGAAGTTGAGCCTTGGCGGGAATCCGTTAATTGCTGAGAGGGAGTCTGCATGTGTGTGTGTGTGTAAGCTACTTACCGCTGTAGTAATTGTTGTCTGAATAACCGTATTTGCCGGCTGTTCTGCCGCCGCCCGCCATCCTTCTGTGTCGCTTTGTTCCGTGTGGCCCGTGCTTATAATGCAACTTCCGGTCAATCGGGTTGTGGCCCGAGCTCAAATCTTCGTATTAGCTAAGCCGCCGCTGAGCCTCTTGTGCTGATGTTTACAAGCTGGGGAGTAGAAGGGCAAGCCGCATTGCAATTTATATCATGTAACAAGCATACGCAAAGCTGTTCGAGTGCGTATAAGTGGCTGTTCGAGTAAGTGTGAGAGAGAGAGGGGCAGAGAGGAGTGTGTGTGTGTGTGTGCAAGTGGCTGTCTGTGAGCTCAATTAGAAGACATAAAATCACGACATACACAACGTCGACACCAGCGCAAGGCGTAAGAAAATTTGCAAAAGTCACGTTACGTATACGCCGCATCAGCCGCGTTTTAATTATGACGCACACACACACAGGCACACAGGCACAGAGGCTGTCGGCCTTGTTGTGTAATTATGCATATAACTGTGCATGTACCTATAAAATATTAACCGAATTGCTGGCACTTTCCGCGTGCAGCAGCCAGTCCTGCACGAAGAAGGCAGCCGGAGCAGCCGCCTAGCACCAAATAAATTGTGTTCAATTTGTGTAATTAGTGTAAGTAGCTTTGCAGCTCACAAACGTGAGTGCGGGTAGAAGTATGTGCTGTGGCGAGCAGTAAGCACACCTACACTACGTACACTACCTACACCACCTCTACACTACCTCAAGTCCTTGCGGCTCTTGTGCTCCCAACGTGCGAAGCAATTTACGAATTGCATTTCGGCCAAGTTCTGTGCCCTGCATCTGGTATGCTGTGTGTACACCTCACCATGCTCCCGTTGTTTGCCCGCCCCGGGGCGTGGCAAGTTTAATGAGTGCCAGCCATGCATCTGCAATGCCACCACCATATTCTCCGATTGCCAGCTGCCTACGTGTCGGCCAGGCCAGCTACAGGAACTGGGACTCTCTACCTGCTGCCGGCAATTTGTTAAAAACAAAAACTTTGTATTGTCTCGAATTACCTGTACGAATACCCATTAACCTGCGAACTTGCCTGCAATTAGAGCTGATTGACTCGATAGCTTGAGGGTTACGGCCTTGCCAATTGTTCAAGTAGGATTTCCATTGCGTATAAATCTTCTTAAACTACTTTATGTAGCCTACTTTTAGGAACCAAGCTAACAATAGGGATTACAATTTGAATTTAATTTAATTAACTACGCATGCAAATGTCGCATTTTCTCAAAATGCATATTGCTGTTGGCCATTCGAAAGGCCTGTCAAACTACTCGGGATTCAAGGCTACGTCCAAAAGCTGACAACGTCAGGATAATTGAGCAATGAGAAGAGCAGAGGCTACGTCAGGTATGGATTCGTATTGGTTGGGGAAGTAGTACAGTTGGTGCTAAGTGTATGCAGCTGTGGAAGTGTAGGAATGAATCAATGCTTACAGGGTATCAGAAATTCTAATATGCTCTACTTCTACCACACATATTTCATTACAGAAACTGCACTCAAGAATAATACAGCTGCTGCTAAAAGTTTGCAACTTTCCAGCAGGACTCAGCACAGGGTATCCGCTAGGCGAGGGTTTTCAACTCTCCCTCGTCTCGATTTCAATGTTAGCTATTAAAACTATGCTAGGTGATTTAATACCTAGGGGGTAATTGATGCATTTCTCATAAGGCTGCCATATTACAGGGTATCTGCCGCTGCTTTCTGTTTACAATTTCATCTGGATGCAAATGAATGTTGTGGTTTTGCCTCACAACTGAGTGGAGTATGCAAATATTTATCATTCGACAATATTTTCCGGGTGAATAGTTTTCATTAAATGTATTTCGGTTCAACTCTGTGTTTGCAGTTCGTCTCTGGAATCCAATTATTTATGGCACTGAATTAACTTGGCTCGAATAAAGTGTTTTCAATATAAGCGGCTTATTAATTTGAAACATTTTGTGTTTATGGCTATTAATCACGAAGAAAAGTTTCGCCATAAGCATTAATTGCTGCGCCCTAAAACGATTTGTTATCGCTTGAGTTGGCCCCCTGCCACGCCCACAAACAAAATCAGCAAACTTTGCCTTGAGCACAATTAAAACGCTAGCTGGCCGCATTTTCCGAAGGAGACTTTACACTCGCGAGCCTTTCTCTCAGTTCAACTTTGATC
>JABVZY010000307.1:2634135-2681534 GCA_020883555.1 Drosophila nannoptera
GATCAATGTTATTGGCAGTGGCGCCTGTATCTGACGCCAAATTTAAATCACGATAAGCTGGGCGCCACTTAACAAGCGATTCGTGCATCAAGAATCGAGGGAATCGGCACCCGACAAATAGACAATTGTTAATTACATGCTATTATTAATTGCTATTTATAAACATTTGTTTATGTATGCATTCGATGTGTGTGTTTAAAATTAGCTCTCATGAAATAGCATTGCGTCTATTATTAGATCCAGCTTGAAGCCGTTGGCCGGATGAGCCGCTGTTTACACTATCTTCTGTTTGTAAGTATTGTCGCAAGTCATGCGGCATACATAGCTACATAGTTGATATGACGCGTAGTGCTGCGCCCGTGTCGTGCCTGAGCAGAGTGGGAGAGCCTGACCCGCAGGAGGAGGGGCGAGAGCGAGATAACATGGGCTCATCAACAGGTAGGCAAGATAATGCACCCATTCACGGCCTTATCGAGTCCGAGTGAGGCCGTGCCACACCCACTCTCACGAGCTATCGCATCATGCAGATTTGCTTTAGATTCCTAACACGCTCATCTCTAATGGTGATTAATATAAGATGCGCATATGTCTGCTGCTGTGCCATCTAATTGGGTTGCGGGGTATGAGCATTTGGCTTTTTTATAGCTAGAATTGTATGATGGCCTGCCTCGCATCCAGTAATAATAATCGATTGGAAATAGAGCGTACTATATGTGGCAACTGTCTTGCAGACGGGCATCTCCAGAGCAATGCCAGACAATGGTTGAAAAATCGGTCGCAAGTCTACAGATATATTTGTTCAGCGGGTTGCTGCGGGTCAGCGCCAAAGTCAATTAAAATTGCGTTTTAATATAGTAGTGTGTGGCTCTTTGTCGGCCAGCGGCACTTACGTAAATTCCTCCTTCTGCTTCTTGGTCACGTCACACTGCAGGCACATCTTGTCCAGCGGCAGCTCGTTGCGACGTGCTGTGCTCTGCATGATGGCCGTTAGCAGCGACTGGGGATTAAAGAAGCCCGCCAGCCAGACGCACGATGGTAACTGCAACGGGCAAAACACAAAAAAAAAAAATCACACAACAACAGAATATATATAAATATTTGCAAACTGGTCGGGCTGGGTTGGTTTGGCTGCAGCATACCACAAAATCGGTGGACCATGTTTCCAGTTCTCGCAAGCGCAGGCACAAATCGATGAACCAATTGTTGAGCCCCAGCAACGAGGGATAGGCACGTTGCGTCCATATCGGCGGCACTTGGTCCAAAAACAATGAATTCTCCAGCACCTCCATGTCCGATGTGATAGTCAGTTCGCCTTTCAAGCCCAAATCGAGCTCCTTCAGGCTTCGCTTCATTTCGCTGGTCAGAAAATTCATGCGCTCGCATTCCTGAAAGGCCACAATCACATAGGGCGTACGCTCCTCCACCTTGTTCATGATCTCCACCATGTTGAACTCTTCCGGCAGCTTCTCAATGATCTCGTCCACAATCTGCTTGACCTTATCTTCGCGAGTAACTGTGGCCCCTCCACCGGCGCCCGCATCGCGGGGCTGCATTTCGAAGACGGTGCGGAAGATATTCTCCGCGCGGGTGGTCAGGAAGCCAACCTCAGCATTTGGATGCAGCCCGTATAGATAGGGCGACTCGGCTGGCATCATCTCATCCACATACGAGTGATAGCCTTGATAGTCCGTGTTGGGCGGAGCGGGGAACGACGGCGCCAGGAACAGCTCGCCATCGACCAGATCCGGCTGCATATACTCCTCCAAGTATGTAATGCACAAGCGTCGATCCCAATCATCGGTTATGTGTCCGCCGTACATAATCTCGCCGAACAGATAACGCAAGTCCTCCCATGGAACTTTGGCATTGGCTTCCAAATAGTTATAGAGCACCGATACGCTGATATTCAAGTCGCCCACATTGAACGGATAGATCTTGTTCCAGCCCTGAGCTCCGAACTTACGACGTTCCGCTACCACGGCGTGGAAATAGCAGAGCGAGAAGAGTATGGCCTTGAACTCGGCCTCTTTGCCAGACATCTCCAGGGTTTCCTGAGTGAAATTATCCAAGGCCTTGTGGAGATTGGCCAGCATGCCAGTTGGCGGTTCGTTGGTGATCTTTATCGAAGACTCCAAGATGCCCTGAAGCAGAAAGTAGACACTAGATAATATGAAGAGGATCTACTCAAAGCTTACCTGTGGTATGATGTGAGCCGATGGCGTGGAAGCCGGCTCTGCACTGAGGAACATTCGATAGTCTGGGTGCGAGCCATCGGCATAGTGCTCCAATTTCTTTTCCAATACGGGCAGCCATTTGCGCACCAAGTGTATATTCTGCAGGACCACCCAATGACCATTTTTGGCCGCCGTATCCATAGCTGCCTCTGCAATGGATTCCTGGCCCTGGCCCAGGGACACATTGTGAAAGTTACCCAGATCCATGGAGAAGCCCATTTGCTTGCCCAAAGCTTCGACATCCTTTAGGGGATTCACGCCCGGTGAGAGTATAAAGAAAATGGGCGTGGATGGGCTGGCCTCCTCGTACGACTTGGCGAACTCCATGGCACGACTCTCAACATATTTTGAGCCCAGTTTCTCCTCGATAAAATCGCTGAAACAATATATCTCCAGACCTGAGGAAATCGCATAGAATTTGCTGAAATACTTACGCCAAGGCATATGTCATGCGATCGGGTCTGAGAGCTCGGATCATGCAGAGCCGCTGCAGAGCCGTTTTGTTCTTCCATTCCTGTGGAAATTTCTCCTTCTCCGGCAGCTCGGACTCGACCAGCTTTTTCCAGCGCTTCGAAGATGTCTCAATGTCCCGATCCAAATTGCGAAACTCATCTTTGGACGCTAGACTGCAAATTCCGCCCCACGACTGATTGCTCAAAAAATCCACAGGACTTGTTACATGTGGCTTGATCGGGAAGCGGAGTAGGAAGTCCAGTTCCGCGGATGAGAGCTCCTCGTTCATCAGCAGTATCTGAAAGATGATTCGATTACAGAGTATCTATGCTGTTGTCAGCCGGGACTCACCTGAAAAGTCATTTGCGAGGCAAAGATGAGCTTGTCGCATTCGAAAAGACCACGCGAAGTATACTGAAAGACCGAATACGTAATGCAATCGATCAGATTCGAAACACGCAAATCCAAGGTTTCGCTCGGTTCAGCCTTGGCTATGGCCTTTTGGAACACTACACTAAAAGCCTGAAAGAGACAGCATTATTATCTTCTGCCCTTTTCTTGAATATAGCAAAGGAAACGCACCTTCAGTGAAAACTGATAGATCGGATTGATCGTGTTCAGTTCGTTGAGTATGAAGTATAAGAGACTTGCTCGGGCAGCCGCGGGCCTGTAGTACTCCCTGGCCCTGTCGATTTCCTTGGACGTGATCTTAGCTTCAGCCACCTTCTCCTCAATATCCGAGGCAGTGCTCTTGGTTGTCTCCAGATTCTCCACCAATGCGGTATCACCTAAAATATTCTCACCCGCCGATGACAGACGCGAAAGTAGATCGTCTTCCAGTTTCTTCAGCATTATCTTGAAGTCATTCTGCTGTTTGGTTAGCTCAGCTTTCAGGTCCTCCAAGTCCGGGCGTTCGGCCTTCACGACCTCTGCGAGCAGCTGATCCTCCAGGCCATCTCGAGTCACCGTGAAATTAATAAGTGTCGTTTGTGCTTGCATCTCTGGCTTATAGTGCGGATTAGCTAGTTTAGTGTGAAGAATCAAACGGAACGTGGAGTTGTACTCGATCTCCTTGTCGCCAATTTTGATGGCTCTGCGAAGGGAAGGAAGGCCCTTGATGAAAGGGAGATCTATGGAGGGACAGCCACGATACTCACTTGCCCTTCTTGATGAGATTGCGTCCAAGGAGGGAGTCCAAGACAGGATCGAGATTCTCATCGATATTCTCGATGAGCACGGTTATGCCGGTATTTATGGACTTCTCTATGATGTCCAAGTAGTTGCGTTGACCCAAACGTATGACCTTTAAGTCTTCGCCATACTTCTGCTTTATCCACTTGACGCCCTGCAGTTGAGGATCTATCATGAGCGGCCAACGATCGGAGTTGGACAAGATCGTGGCATTCTCAATGGACATGCGATCGCTGGGCAGACCCTCGTTCGTCCAAATGGCAATGGTCGTGTCATCTGTGAGCAGCGTCAACGGATCGAGATTTTCAGTTGTGGGTATGGGAGGATCAAGGCCTTTCAGAAACGGTGTCCACATCTTTTGCAAGAGATCAATGCGAAAACCTTTCGTAAAACAGCCGACATAGGAAATGAAGGCGGTAATGAGTAGTATGTCGCCGGGTAACGTAATCCCCTGCTTGACGAAGCTGTCGATTGAAATATACTCAGATCAGCTTAAAGTACATCTCTTATGAGCCAGAGGAACCTACTTATTGACTGCCTCAGCCCAACGCACATTCTCGCTGGCCAGCCCGCCCACCAGCCGATTGGCCAACGCGATCGTTGCCTGCGTTGCATCCGCCTCTTGTTGGCAACGCAATTTATCCGCGATGGCCTTCTCGAAGTCCGCCGTCAGCTTGGCCAGTTGCTCCTCTAGACTCTGCGACCGAGAGCGATAATATCTGCCATCTGGAAGCTGTAAAAAATCTCCAGACTTACCGCGACTTTGCGTTTGATGCCCGCCAGCTTGTCCTGGGCAGCTGCCAGCTCGGCATTGGCTGCAGCCAGAGCCTTGCGTTTTGGCTCGACGTCGCAGTAGACCTCATAGAACTTGATTATATTGATGACCCAGGCGCAGAGTCCAGCCGCTGCTCCCGACTTGGAGCGAACGAATTCAGGCTCAAATTCTGGGTCCTTCAGATAAGGCTGGATGGCTTTGATAATTTCAGGATGTATGTTCTCCTTGTCATAGTTAATCAGTGCGTCTAGAAAAGCATCCACCTTGGCCATGGAAATCTTGGCCGCCTTCCAGGATCGATCCTTGGGCAATTTGCCACCCGGCGCTAGTAGAACCATCACCGCAGCAGTCACATTTGTAACCGCGCCCGGGGGCGAGCCAAAGCTCTTGAGCTCGGTCAGATTGGCTTTGTTGAGGGTATTGAGCGCCTCTTGGGCAGCCAGAAGAGCGGGCTCGGCCTTGAGCAAGTCCTCCTCGCAATCGCGCTGTTTCTTGCTCACTTCGTCGGCTATCAAAGCAACCTTCATTTCCTCCTCATCGGCAACCGCTTTTTCGGTTTGCACTTTCTCCGTTTCAATTCCCACAATTTCAATCAAGGCATCCGCTGCATCGTTCTTCTCCTTCAGCTCCACCTCCTGCACAGCCAGCTTAACTTTGAGATCGGCCACCTGCACAGCTGTGGAACGTAATTTCTCCAAACCATTTTCCAGACGCTCGATTTTGCTTTGCAAATCGTCGTGCTTATGATTGAGCAGCTTCAGATAGAGATTAATCTGTTCTAGATAACTCTTTGGGGTTGTGTAATTATAACGACGTTCGTTCTGTAAATAAACCTTGGACGTCGTATTGACCGACGTGTGAACATATGCCATGAACTTGGCCACAGAATCACGATGATTCTCTGGCAGCACTTGGTTTTGGCCCAAAAAGTTCATGGCAACCGAGATTAGTGCCTCCTGAGGCCATTCGTGGAACCAATTGATGGATGTTGCATTGATGATGGCAGGGAATTTTCTCGACCGAACACGCAATGTTGAACCCACTGGTGAAAAACACAGAACTATCTTCAATTGCTTGCGCACACGATCGATGAAGAATTTCCAGCAGTTTTCACGCGTATCAACCAGCCCCGCACCTTTGACCTCATTTCGCACACCAGCGATTATATTCTCGATTTCGTCATCCGGAAATAGATCTGGAATCTCGCCAGTGGCTAACAAATCGTTGATTAAGACAAGAAAATCCTCGCTAGGTATCTGGGCGTCCGTCATTAAAAACATAATGCTAACATTCTTCAGGCCGGCTTTCAAATACAGGCCGGAAAACTCGTTCTGTGATTGCATCATTCGATTCGAAATGGGATTAATAAACACATGGGTATATATATATAGAGAGAGGGGCATCTTGCATACCTTTAAATCGTTGACTCCATAGCCCTTCTTCAGCTGTATCTGCACCACCTCCAAGCTGGATATGAATGCTGCCAAGCGCGCTAGAGATTGTTTTCCACTGCCACCAACACCAACCAATAAAGCGCTGCCACGCGGCGATTCTAATATGCGATTGATTCTGGACAAGTATATATATATATTAGGCATATAATTAAATGGTTTGGGGTCTTCGGGGGCTCACCTGCAGACATGCATCATCGCATCTTCGAATAACACCAGATTCATGGCAGCGACCAGATCATTATACGATGACATTGCTTCCTGAAGGAGTTTGTGAAGCTCAGGCCAACCCTTGATGGGCATGTACTTAGGATCACCAATTCCTCCAGCGAAATGACAGTAAATATTCGGCTTGTCGAATATAACGGATTCGTCAATTTCTTCGAACGACTTCTTGACAATGTCATGCTGCATTTTGGTAAAGCTGTCGATGTCCTTGTCATCGATCAACTTGTCCGAGTACACACGCTGTGTCTCATGTTGCCACAAGCGTATAAGATCTGTGGAGCTCGTCAAGCAATCCGTCGAGCTGAATAGTAGACCCTAAGGTCGCAATAATTATAAATAAATATTTGGACTTTATAGCCTCGACTTACTTGAAAAACATTGCTGATGTCCCGCAGATTGAAGATGTAATGCGATTTGATGGCCGTGGGTAGGAAGACCTGCAGGCATTTGTTATGCAACGCCAATGTGGCAGCCACAATGTTGGGCACCATTCGCGTGACTATCGGCATAAACTTCTGCTCCGCATTGGCGAAATGCTGCGACAATATCGATGAGTACATGACCGTAATGGAGTCAGCGCCGGGGAAGCTGACGGCCAGGACACAGAAGTGCCGCTGCAGACGGGGATTGACGGTGAAGCTGCCCGAGGTGGGATTCATGCAGGCCACATATTGACAGTTGTGGATATCCTTCAGGGTCAGCTTGTTGCGATCATACCAATGGCCATAGTCCAGATGCTGGCGCATCAGAGTGTGCGGCTGGACCGTTCCGTAGCAGTCCACCTCGGGCATATTGATGTCGTCAACAAAGTAGATCAAGGTCTTGTTGCCAGGCGGTCCGTAGTTGCGGCCCGCTTTCTTTTCGAGCGGCTTCTCGAGTATCTTTTGCAACATTTCGGACGTGGTATAGAAATTGAATGGTATTGTGGTGACAGCGTAATTCTCAGAAAGCGATTGAAGCTTCTCATTGACCAGCACGGTCTTGCCGCATCCGGCATTGCCCACTAGCATCACCGGGTGCTTCTTATCCATCAGGAGATCCAGAAAGTACCGCAGACGTATTGACTCGGAGGTATGCACGAGCACAGCTTGCAATGGCAGATCGGAGTCCAATTCGAATTTCGTTATCTTCTCGGTCCACGGCAGAAAAGTCTTCGTCTCGCTATCCAGGAAATAGTCGAAAACTGTTCCACCTAGATTTCACATTTGTGGTTAATAAATCTCGGCGTCCATAGACAATGTTCAGCCGTGGGCCACTCACCTGGTGGAAACTTAACAGTTTTGAACTCATTTACCCACCATTTGCTGAACTCCACGCGATAGTCAATGGCTTGATCCTGGAACATGGCCGAGCCGAAAGCCCAAATGCAGGCGAACACGAAGTAGAGCTCGTGCCATTCCTTTGGGCAATCGGCGGGCGTGTTAGCTGGTTTTAGAAAACAGTTTAGCAAATGGCACAGCATTTGTATGTGGGCCATTTCGGCGACGGGCGTGATCTTTTTGAATCGCACGCGTATCGTCTCCAATGAGGACGGAATGTACTTATCGAATAACATGACCAAATTGGACTTTTCGGCTGGAATTTTGCGCGTCTCAACCCAACTGGTCACATAGCTGCAGAGAGGATCGGCGGGGATTAATGTGGGATTCTATGGAGATTTGAGCGGATATTTGACTTACGGATTCCAACCCAAGTCCTGGGGATTGATGTACAGTATACCAGCTCTGGAGACAGTTGCCGGCGTTGCTGTTCTCAGATTGGAGATCTCGAAGAGCAAACGCATCGAAGGTGTCAACGCAATGCGCTCATTGCTGGCCAAAGTTAGAACTTTGTTATCATCCATTACGGTATTTAAGCTTTCGATCCACATGGGATCGATGTCGCCATCGAGCACAATCCATTTGGGTTGATCACCCGTTATGTTTGCCTGATCCCGCATCAGAACTGAGAACAGTCCGTCTTTCCATTCCCGCGTCGCCGGGTTGATAATGCCGAAAAGTTCATCATTGGTCACCGCTTTTGGATTCAAGTCATTGAATATGGGCTTCCGTTTAATGTTCTGATAGGTGCGCAGCAGCGTCTTCCACACTTGGGTTTTCCCCGTGCCGGCGTTGCCAACAATGAATACAGAATGACGTACCTCCAACAGTTCCTCCAGTTGCACTACTTTTAGTATGAAATTATCTTCCGGCTGTAGTAGCAAATCGGAGGCAGCTTGTTTTACGGTGCGTTCAAAGTCCTGATCACGTTTGCGCGGCACATCCAAAGCGGGAAACAGATCGCTGATGAGCCCCATGAACACGGGCATATCGTCCGTTACGATTTTCGGTATATTAAAGTCGCGCAAAGCACGCATCAGGACCTCCTCCTCTGGCCGGCCGGGATCGCCGCGCTGCAATCAAGTCAAAAGTAATCAACATTGGTTCTCATTGAGGAAGACGCACTGCATCTACCTTGAGCGAGCCGGCGACCACCAGCACCGACTTGATGGCTCGCAAGCCCCAGTCGTAGTGATCCTGCTTGGAGAGCAGCTCCTTGCAGAGCGTGTAGAGCGTGATGAATTTGCGCGCCAAGACACGCGCATCCTGGAAGCCCTCGGCGACCAGCATAATCTCGCAGATGAGCTCGAAATCCGGAACGACCATGGCGCAGGGACGAAACAGTGCTTTCAGATTCTCCGGCAGCTCGGTGCGTCCGGCATAGCCGGGATTCATGGTAATAAATATGCCCACCGTTGGCACGCAGCTTATAATCTCGCCCATAAAATTGAATTTATCCTTCTTGTCGCGTATGGCATCCTGGACGGATTTGACCTGAACTGCCACAACCGACAGCACCTCCACGGTAATCCTATTGAATTCATCGAAGCATCCCCAGGCGCCCGTCTGGGCCAGGCCCTTGTATATATTGCCGCAGGATTGATAGTCCATCTGCTCGGAACAGTTGAAGACATAGACCATGATGCCAATGGCACGTCCCAAGTCCTTCGTTGTCTCCGTTTTGCCGGTGCCCGCTGGGCCGGCTGGACCGCCGCCCATCACCAAGTGTAGGCTCTGTGTGAGTGTTATGTAACAGCGATCTGTGAGCGGCGTGATGACCAGGCGTGGTGTATTGCCTAAGTATTCGTGACAATACTGGAACTCAGCATCGCAAATATTGGCAAAGCAATCCTTTTCCACATCATCGAAACGATGCCGCAACTGCGATTGCCACATAAAAGCCGAGCCTGAATCCAATTTGGCCTGAATCATCTTAGCGACCACATCTCTCGAGTGCACATCAATGGTGCATATCGTCATGATTTTCTGACGATCCCCCTTGGTCAGCTCGCCGAGCAGCAGTGTAATGAGTAAACTGAGTTGTGAGATTTGTTTTTTGTAATAATCCTTGATCGCATTATCGTAGCCCTCCTCCAGACGGCTAAACGCGATATTCACCTCGGTGGACCACCAGATCTGTGAGCCGCATAGCGACACCTGGGCAGGATAATCGAATAACCATTGCTCACGTTGCTTTTCCTCATAAGCGACAACAGCTTCCGTCACATAATGACGCAGTGAGGCCCGCATTGCCGCTTGTATGCGATTCAGCCACACCTCAACCGGGCCACGAATGCTGGCCAGCTCGTTGAACTCCACATATTCGCCATCCTTGGCGTACATCCCAGAAGCTGTCTCTATTTCATTGGCCGCGTCGCGATTGAATTTGAGCCGGGCTATCGAATCGAATAGTTTGGTTAGATGTTTGGTAACCATATCGGGTTGAATGCCATTGCTGAGGACATCGAGCAAGTCGGCCGATGATACAAAATAGAAACGAGGAAAAGCCAAACGTTTTGTTTCCAAATACTCTGCCAGTGCCTTTTCGCATAGCGTTAGCTCCTTTTGCAAATGCTCCAGACGTTCGATCAGGCCAGCTCGATTCGTTGATGCCACCACATTCGATGAGACGGACATCTCATCCATGAGTATACGAAATTCGGCATCGATATTATCGAAACGCACCGAATCGACCGGCAGCTGTTTGCGTATATCTTCCGAACTCATGAAGATACTCTCAAGATGGGTCCAAGTGCGTTGCACCTCAAACCAGACGGTTATCACTTGATCGGCAATCATTAATTTATTTTGCCAAGCTGAAACTTCCTCGAGGAAATGGGCGATGTACTTGGATGTTATTAAATTTTGTAGGCACACCTGGTTCTCCTCGAGCGTCTCTATGAGTTCTTCCGATGCCTTAAGGAGTTTACAGCCAGTGCGCGGATGCAGCTCATTATCGAACTCCATGGCTGACCATGTCGAGTTCAAGTCCCGCAATATCTTCTCCATGGACATTTCCTTCACTGCCTTATCCACAATATTCTTCACCTCCTCCTCGCACTCGTGCAGATTCAGGCCCAACAGTTCGGCCAGTGTCGTCTCATGGTCCATTATGAATTTCACCTGCGAGCATATATACCCAGATCTATCAGATCACATCATTATTAATCTATTACTCTTATATCTAAGGCTTTAGCTACAATCTCTACTTGAGTATATTAACGGCATGCATGGGACTTACGGTTACTTCCTTGGGCAAGGCGGCCAGACTCTGGAATGAAATGGTATTTACAAGAAACTGTACAGTCGAGGCTCTATAGAATATATATACACATGGGCCTCTTTACAAGAGAGATAAGACAATTATATAATCAAAATACTTTTTGCTATACAAACGGTCTGGTGCTGGGATTGAAGAGAAATTTTCAGTAAATTATTTACAATATGCCAAATCAATCGTAAGGGTTCGAAATGGTCAAAGATATAAACTGAAAAATAGACCTTGGTGGAGTTCATCAGCTGATTCCAGTGCCGCTCCCGAATAGCCGGATTCTGAAGTTCCCCGACAGCACGGAGTGAGGTCAACATATTCTTGACCGTCGCCTCCAGGTTTATGAACGTATCCCAGACCCGCATTTCCTTGTCCAACAGCCGTATATCCTTGGCGAATTTCTTGCACTCTATATCCATGTTCTCGACGTCGACTTTTCGCCAGGGCGTCGTCTTCCAATCCTCGATGCTCGTTTGCACAATATTCACATAATCCCATAGTTGCTGTGATTAATTAATAATTTTTTTTTAGTTTAGTTATCATTTAAGGTATTTCGAAGGAAAATGAGATTTGAGGTTAGTTTTGGAGCTACGAAAAAAAGTGAAAAATCTCAAAAATCCACATGTAGCATGCAGTACATAGGTCGAAAATTTAGTAGATATAATTATATTAATTTTGGATATAGGGAACATGCAAAAAAGAGGATCAAACGTGATCGGCGAGTAAATACCTTGAGCATGCGCAGCTCCTTGCGGCACTGTTTGAGCACCTTGAACTCCGGGATATTCACTTCGAAGAGGCTGCCCGACTTCTGGATCTCGCCCATTTCCCGTTCGCACAGGTGCATGTCATCGTTGATGCGGTCCATCAGTAGATAGGGCTTCTCGCAGTCGAAGCGGAAGAAATCGTACTGTTTGAAAACCTCGCGGAAGAGCTGGATATGCGCCTCGAAGAGGGTTATCTTGTTCCTTATGCTGACCACCTCGGTGGCCTGGAGTGGTGACACCTGCTGCTTGACCGTCGAGGCTATCTTCTTGGTGTTGGCCCACTGTTCGGGTAGCTCCTGCAGCAGCACGTTCACCTCCTCGGGTATGTCCATGTCGTAGTATTTGAGCAGTTGTATTGTCTCCTGCATGGGCTCAAACATTTCATCGGTATTGGCCGCACGCTCCTTGACCTGCATCAGATATGCCATGATGCTGACCAGACCCTCATAGTCCTTCTCCTTCACCGTCTGCAGCAGACCCTCGTCGGCCTTGCGTATAAAGTGACTGAGGTCCATCAGACTGGACGTGACTGTGGTCACGAGATGCATCTTGAACATGTTCCCCCATTTGCAGACGGTGTTGAGCAGCGCCTGGCGGAAGGGCCGTACGTCCACTTGGAACCATGAGCTGAATACCTGGAATGCGGGTATATCCTCGATCTCATTGAACAGCGACTCGTAGTTGTCGATTTGCTCGCGAAAGGCCTCAATCGTGGGCTGGCATGGCTCGGGCGGCGGTGGTGCAGTGGGGTCGTTCATTTGCAGCAGCTCGATCTCGTCCGGATCCAACATTCGACCGTATTCCAAGAAGTATTCCATGCACTCCTCCCGGTCGTCCAGCCAGAGGTAAGAGTAGCGCTCGAATTGACGACAGAATCTCGAGGCTTCCTCCATAACCAAGTCGACGCCATTCAGTATCTCGCGGCGCATATCGATAATGTCCTGGTTCTCCTTGATCAGCTCCACGTAGTTGCGTTTCTCGTTGGGCTTCAGTCGCTTGATCAGTGAGCCCATCTTCATGATATCCCGCATCAGTTCGATGAGCATATTGTTGAAGCCCATGGGATCTTCGGGATCGAGCGACGGCACGAATACCAAGTTCGGCTCAACCAGCTCGAGGCGCGACTCAAAGAGCGGCGCATAGTTATTATCCGGATCCATGTTCTCCGCCAGATATCCCACACTCACGCCCACTGTGCGCAGAATATTCTCGTACACGATATTGTCCACAAAGTCCACGTAGCTCAGCCAGACGGCATCGTTTTGCTTGTCCGCCATATCGAACTGCATCATATTGTCCTGGAGCAGCTTGTGTATCTCAACCGAGGCAGCCTTGATCTCGGCATACCGTTTGGCCGTACGATCAGGCCGCTCATCTATGGAGAGCACCGAGTCCTTTTTGCAATCGCGACGCTCAAACAGCGGCTGCTTCGCCCAAACCTCCATGATTTTTCGAATCTGACGCAGATTCTCCTGGGTGTGATTCATGCGATTCCGCAGAGCCGCCACCGGCTGGCGCAGCTTCTCCAAATAACTCATGATATCTGAGAGGCACATTTAATTAAATTCCAATCATACAGATGAAAGGCTTCTGCTCCGCTCACCTGTCGAATTCCAAACGAGCTGCTCCACGCCGATTTCAACGAGATCATCAATCAATCTTATCTCGGGCTCAATCAGTTTGAGCTCCACTGGAGAGCTGCCCTCCTGTATGCTGTTGTACCAATCGATGGTCTTCTCCAGATTCAACGTGTACGATCGAAAGACATCGCTCTTCTCAGCGAACTCAATCGCTATCTGCGGTATCCCATCGATTTTCATCTGCTGCATGTAGTGCACCTCGCGCAGTATGGAGAACAGGGTCGAGCTGAAGTTGAGTATCAACGAGTGGCCATGTTGATCGCGGGCTATGAGCGACTTCTTGAGATCCTCATCGATTTGCGCAGCCAGCTGTGCCGACCAATCGTCGAAGAACTGCGTCTTGCATGTGCCCAGCTTGGCCATCAAGCACTCATACCGTTCCATAATTTCCAGGGATTTCTCTGACTTCGTTACGCTGCGGCATTCATCCAGAGAGTTCAAATGAAGCTCCAATTGGAACTGGTTACAGTTATACTCACTCGTGCTGGAGCGCCTTAAAGTTTTTTATAGGCGCCGTGATGCGCTTCTCCAGCTGATAGCACCAGCGTATGAAGGCTGCCACTGGAGGGCAATTGTAGTTGGGATACAGCGTGTCGTCCTCCTGAATGAGGGTCATCTGCTTGTCGTAAATATTCTCACAGACCGTCATCTCGTCGTCGAGCATCCTCACGATTTCCGCATAGCGCTGTGTGAATTCCTCCTTGATTTTCGGACGATCCAACACGCTGCCCACTATGCTGATCAGCTGGGCCCGGAAGGGAATGCTTGATTAGCTTCAGTTACATATAGAAAACTGTCTTCATGGACGCACCTTGAATATACTCTCCAGATTATGGCAATCGTCGAAGGCCTGGCAGAGTATGGCCGCCAGCTTCATGTCCAGCTCGAGAATGCGCGTTTGGAAGCCCTTGAAGTCTTCGTCGAACTCGTGATCGTCCGGATCGAGGACATCATAGCTTTTCGATGCAAATGCCGTAAAGTATTGATTGAACTCCACATAGACATCGGTTATCCGACTGCTCAGCTGGCGTCCGCGCAGTCCACCGATCTCGACTTTCTCCAATTTCAGGAATTCGATCACAGTAAAAAAGAACCTGAACGAATATTATTTGAGAAATATCTGATAAATCATTCCTGATCCCCAAATACCATTGAATTGTTGTCAGCCGCTCGAGGAAAGCGTTAAAGCGCTTGAAAACCGAATTCGGATGGAAGGTCCACAAAATCGGGGGCCGCAGTTCAGGTTCCGTGAAAAAGGCAGCCAAACGCTCCTTGTAATAGTCGAATAATTCGCGAAAGAATTTCAGTATTTGTATGGAGAGCGTCAGACGCTGCATGGCCTCGTCTATATCGCTGTGAAATATAGACGAAGGATCCAGATAACGCTTGGCCTGGAAAAATGGAAAATATTGATTGAATGCTCCAAACTGTTTCCTATTTAAATTGATTGATTGGCAATCGATCTAACTGGAAGCCAGATTCATCATCAGAGTGAATGTGAAGTCGGCATACCTGAAATATAATCAAATTGCATATCTCCTGCAGAAGTACGGTTATTTTCGACGACTGACAGTAGTAGCGAGAGTTGCCCCAGAGCGTGCAGACGGTATGCATAAATGGAATCAGAAGCGGCTTGAATTCGGCAAAATCAATTTCCTCCAGCTGAGTGAGGGGCCGCTTCAATGGATTCAAATAGAGCGTTATATCCTTTGCCTCGGCAAGTGCTGCGATGGTTCAATCAAGTTCCCAACAATTTTCGTTTGGCATGCAAGAGGCAAAGACAGACAGGCAGACAGAGTAGGTAATGGCTGGCATGTTCATGGCCCATTCAATTGACTGCACTCACCCGTGACAACGTTCTTGAAGAGTGTCTGAAAGCACGGATAGTAGGCACTCATCGAGTATTCCAATATTAGGGCCATGGCCCGAATGCGCTCATTGCGAAGTTGGTCATAGATAAATGATAGATTCTTGAGACGATTATTCCAAAATGTGAATTCTGTGAACGAGTTGAAAGTGAAAATACATTTTAATAGGCTAATATGATAAATGTAATGCAATTAGGGAGATGACATATAGATTCATTAAATAAAATATGTAGAAAATTATCGATAATAACTCTGCATTCTTGCTTCAAAATTGATATTGCATGCATTGCCTAATGTCTGGGTTATACCTCTATCCAACAGATAGTCATTATATCAAGAACAGAACATGCATATAGGCAATAAAGGAGACATTTGGC
This sequence comes from Drosophila nannoptera, assembly GCA_020883555.1. NCBI lineage: Eukaryota > Metazoa > Arthropoda > Insecta > Diptera > Drosophilidae > Drosophila > Drosophila nannoptera. Next base: position 2,649,710 of record JABVZY010000307.1, read on the forward strand.
AGGCATAAGAAATTCAAAAAAATTCTCAGCAGGCACTCCCAACTGCACAATACTCGCTCGCTCAGTAAATCCTATTAGCCGAACAGCAGAAGGATATACTCCTTCGGATTTGTGAGCAGGCCTTAAAAACCGAAATATGAGCTGGCTTCTAGTAATTGTTGTTTCGACATAAGGAAATGTTGCATGTCGCCATGCGGCAGATAATAAAAGCAAGTTTTGAAGACATTTTTACCCATATGACAGGCCAGGCTATTTCGGCATGCGAATTTGCCGTATGCCGGCAGGTTGCTAGGATATATCAAAACAAACGTCAACGGCGAAAAATGAATTTTATCAATAAATAATAAATAAAGTTGTGCCGAAAATAACAAAAGATAATATATAATATATGCACATGCGGCTTACCCGTGTGCGGTGTGGGATTCTGGCCATTGGCAAAGGCATTTGTGGGGCTCTCCTTGATAACCTCGTGTATTTGCGTCGCCCACTTGATGACCACGCCCTCAATGGCACTTTTCAGATATAAATCGAATTGACAATGCTGCGTTTCGCTCAGCTCCTTGGCGGCCTTAACTATTTTCTCGACGCCAACGGGCATCGCCAGTATGGTCTCACCGCTCACCTGACCTTTGACCTGGTGCACAGTGCTCTTCAAGCTATGCACATGCTTCTGCACATCCTGTGCGACCATAATCGGCCAGCTTCTGTAATTATCCTCATTGGAGAGCAATGGCACCAGCACCTCCTCGACCAGAGCGGACAGCTGGTCGATTGTGCGCGTGGCCAGGTCACCGAAGATGATGAAATTGCCACAATTCTCGCGTGGTATGGGCCTCGGATAGCGCTTGATAAAGTACACACCCTTGCTCTTTAGCTGCGACAGAGGAAACGTGGTGGAGGGCACCAGCTGAGCGGCGGGTGTCAGTATAATTATCAGCACGACGGGCGTATTGCGATCCAGGAACTCTTTAATTATGCCCTTGTGCTCCTCCACGGTGATGACTCGGGTCCATTTCTCTGGCTTCAGCTTGAGTGATTTGATTACAAACGAACCCATCAGCTCCAGTCGCGGATCCGGCCCACCGGCTGCAGCGGCTGCCTCGGCGCTGGTGGAGGGCTGCTCCATTCCGGAGGCCCAGGTGCTTGTTTGCGGTTGTTAACAGATGTTGTTGTTGTGGCTTGTTGTTGCTATTTACGTGAAAGACAGAGACAGAGGGAGGGAGAGCCGTATGCGGATGTATAAGTGTTTGCTTGACCTTGTTACCAGTAACAACTATATAATCAATAAATATCTGTTTATTGTACTCAAGTAACATTTTTCCAACTAAATCGGAATATTGTTTAAAGATAGCATTCGAATTTCCGACGATTTGTTGTATATTAAAAAAAATTCTAAGTATTATATAACAGTTAAACACAGGTTCTGCCATTATGCAACTTTTAAAGCTGAAAGCCGTTTCTATCATATCATTAAAGATTTCAGATTTTCGAAACGTTTTTCGATATATATTTCTGACAAATTTCATTAAATAATTTTTTTTTTTCAACCTTAGGTAAATTTAGTTGTAATATTTTTTTAATTTGACTTATTATTTATTTATTTTTTTTTTTTTTTTCTGTTTTCCGCTTTACGACTGCTCACCTGTGCTACCGTTAGCTGACTGAAAGGAAGTCTTTGGCCAAAGTGCAAGGCAAGTGCAAGTGTCATGGAAAAGTGATCGTGGCAGCACCCGGTTGCCAGGCAGTTGTTGATTTAGCGGCTTGAACCTTGTTGATTTCCCCTGTGCCATAAACCATGGTTGTCAGACACGTTGCCAGGCTTCCGGCCAATTGTTGCGCCGCCATTTTATGTCGCCATTACACGCGAGGGTTCTGACAGCTTGTACTTGGATCAACAAGTCTACCAAGGTGATGATGGAGGGAAAAATAGTAGCTCACCTGGCTGATGCCTAGACAATTAAAAAAATTGAATTCCGAGTAGATTCGCGGGTTCTTTGCACGAACTGTCATACTACTAAAGCATATACTATTGCTCTTCTATTGCTCTCTATACAAAAGCATATTCTCTTCCTCTTTACTCAATATATATATATATATATTTCATTATTGACTTCACTTAGCCAATATAAATATATGATTGTATATCAAATCCATATTTTTAAGGAACAAAACAGTTCTCTGATATATCTCTAGATCAAGAAAATTAGTCGTAAAACGAAAATTATACTCATACATATAAGCATGTATATCGAAAATATGTCTAGTCGTAGCGCAAATCAATTTGAGTCCAATTACAGCTGATTGCCAACTATAATTAATTAGGCTCGTTGTAGTGTTGCACGCTATATTGTCGGCAAGTCGTCTAAAAACTAAGCCACAAAGTGCCTAGAATATGTATATGCAAAATGAAGTGGATTACGTGTGGCAGTCACGACAAAAACTGTTGCATATATGCAACAATTATGGACTTATGCCTCACACCTCACACTCCACACGAATTTCCCCTGCAGTAGGGTTTTTATAGCATAATTGAAGCGCAGGCGCTAGGCGTAAACAAAACAAATAACTGTTGCACGCGTAGCAACATGTTGCCAAGGCGCAAAGCCGCAGCAACATGCTGCCCAGCCGCAAAGCCGCAGCAGCATTGTTGACAAGCAAACAAGCAACAGTTTCTTGCATGACTTCCGCTTGAAAAACTTTTGCTATTTCTATTTCTATTTTACGACTATTGATTGACCTAGGCCTAGGCCTAGGCCTAGGTGGAGCGGTTCATTCAACTGGTTGCTAGGTAAACCAGTTGCATGCTCGTAACAGTTATGATAATAAAGTCAAATTAAAGCCGGAAAACCGCAATACGTGCGACCTGCTGCGCACTCAAGCCGAAAAGTAAATCACACTTATAAATGCGAAATGGTCTGCTGGGGCCAACACAACTCAATAATGTGGCAGTTGGCATTACAATTCGGTCTAGTGCTGAGTGCTGCAACGGCGATCGTTGTCGAGCGCAACATGTTTGCCTACTACAAGGTGCCGTGGCGACTCCTCGACTTGCCCCGGCGCCACTCAAACGTCTCCACAACCGGTCTTTACTATGTGCTGCAATGCCCGCCCAAGCTGGACGACAGCATACCCAAGCCCAGGGACATGCAAACTTGCCATGTAGTGGACCAATACAAAGAGCCTTCCACGTCGTCCAGACGCAAGCCGAAGAAGCTGCAGCCTACTCGCACCTTTCTCATGCCATTGCCACCAACCACCGTTAAGCGTATGCGTTGGGGCTGGCGCCAACGTCGCACGAAGCGTCAGAATGAGGCCGCTGCGAACGATGATGAGGCTACACCACTGCAACACCTTGGCCAGCCGCACAGCCGCCAGAGACTACTAAAGCTGGCCGCTGACCATCGTAAATTCAAGCGTGGCAGCAGCTCCAAGGGCTACCAGCATATGTACCATCGGGACGAGAGCTACAACGATCATATATTCTACGATGAGCTTCAGTCGGATGGCAAGTTCCACAACAAGGGCGAAGAAGTGACTAAGACTTAAGTGCTTCTAAATTTAATCTAAATTTAATTTAATCTGCTAACTGAAACGCAGTTACTGCAAACTATATAGACAATACATATTGTAGGTATATCCTTAAGCCTTTTGAATAGATTATACGTCCGGCAGGAACATATCGTCGTAGGCCACATTATCGAAAATCTTGTTCATTGTCTCCATTAGGCAAAGAGCCAAGGCTTTCTGCACTCCCGGCTCGATATCGTTCCAAAACTCTAGCCAATTTTCATTCATTAGATGATTCAAAGCGATCGTTAGATCGGTGTTCTCTCTATATAATGAATCTATCCAGGTTATCCATCTACAAAGGGGGATGTTCTCTCGTAAATACTGTCCATTCGAAGTAAACTTATATACTCACCGATCCAGTTCAATTGTTGGCTTCAGCTCATAGACCCTCAGATAGCGTTTTTTCTGTCGATATTCCTGAATTGACTTTATGGTTAGATTCATCCGAACATTCTGAAAATCAGATCGGAAATTGCCCGTTGTATTGGCCCTGAATAAGAGAATGCGGGCCTGCATATCGTAAATGCCCTCATGGACGAGATTTGGTATATGAGCTTCAATGATCATAGTCCTCTTGCTCGGATCTTGATCGAAGCCCTCAACATGGGTTATAGTGGCATTATTGAAGCCCTTGTTCACCAAATCTCTTATTTGAAAATATAGCCAGAATGGAAGATTTTCCGTCGCTGGCTTGGGGAATATCCAGATATTCTCCAACCGTGTGGCATCCAATGGAGCCAATCCGATCTCAGATATACCCTTGGGATAACGGCTGATTAAATCATTCATGCTTTTCATAAGGCATTGCGAGTCTCCGAAATGACATTTCTCAATATCCTCAGCTGCAACGGAAATAAAGCTTAGCTCAACTGATCGCAAGAGAATGAGAAGGTTTCTCGCATACGCACGCAGCTCGGCTCCAAGCAAAGTTTTATGTTTCACAGACAATACGATGATTAATAAAATGCACTTATACATCTCTAAGTGAAAATAATATTTACATATGGAAAAATATATATTACGCTATAGCTGAACATGTAACACTTAATTAAAGTCAAGACGATTTGAATCAGAACCTGCACGAGCCAGAGCTAAACTGTGAATAAATTCAAGATATTAGATCTGAACTGTCATGAACAATTACTCTAGCAATCCGGTTTGATATAGTATACATGCTCTGTCCGTCTAATGCAGTTACAGCATTATCTTTCCTCTAATATTAGGTGACGCCATGACAGAAGTAAGTACCTCTAGTCTTGGCCATTTAACTCAGTTTCATTATCCTTGAGGAAAAGATCATCGTAAGGTATCCTTTGAAATATATCTTCGATCATGCTAATGAAAACTTTACTAAATATATTCAATATAAATGGTTCCAACTCGTTCCAGAACTCCAGCCAGTTCGAGTTGAGCAGCTCATTCACTGCAATAGTCAGATCCATGTTGTCTGGAAATAGATTGTCCAGCCACAGTATCCAGCTGACAGATTGGGTCCTATTTCATAATATTGTCCTTTATATATTTCAAAATGATTAGCTTACCGTGTAATGTTGATAACCGGAACTAGTTCGTAGACCTTCAGATAACGCTTATTATTTCGATATTCTGGTATAACTTTCAGCTTTAATATGAATCGAAAATTCTGAAGGTCCGATGTGGATTTACCCGTAGCATTAACTGGTATCATCCAAACACGTCCCTTGGATATAAAATCGCCCTTTTCTTTAAGGCTGGGTATCTGGCCGTATATTTCCATTGCGCTTGCTGTTGGATCTTTGCCAAATCCTTTGACACGCTTTATTGTTGTATTCTCGAAGCCATACAAGATGTGATTTAAGAGCTTGAATTGCAACCAAGCTCCACCGATCTCTGCGTTATTCCATATATCCGCATGCTTCATATGAACAACGTCTATGGGCCGGAGCCCAATTGCGGACAAGCCGCTGGAAAACCGTCTGATCACATCATTCATTGAGGAAACAATACATTTCCCATCGCCAAAGTGACATTTCTTTATACTGCTCGCTGTTCAATTCAATATAAAAAAAATTGAGATAAAAAATAAATCATTTTAAAATATTTATGAACACAATTTTATTGCGGAAACCCACGTAATGTTTGGCACTTGAACGCGATCAATGAGTGCAGAAAGATAAGAGTCACAAAAGTTCTACGCATATTAAGGAATATTAGAAAAATTACTCTTATATCCCCAGTTGGAGATATCACTTGTGATTGCCCGGACGTTGGCGCGTCGATTAAAACCGAGTTCCTCTTGCAATCGGTCAGAACATAAGGCCAGCTAATCAACTCAGAAACCGCATATCTCTGGAAACCGGTTAGTTGTAAGAAATTATAAGATTATAGTAAGCTAAGTTCCGTACATCGGTTCTAGTATGATTGATTAATGAGTGGGGAATATGCAATGTTGAGTTTTCAAATGTCATTCGATATTAAATGCAAGACGAGCTAGAATATACGTATCTACATATATTTTTAACTTGTTTTAGATCAATTCTACATTTCTATTTTATTTCTTATAGCAGTGCCTTCAAGCATCTAACTGAGTTTGATTTACTGATAGAAACATATCATCGTAAGAGACCTTGTGGAAGATATCTTCAATAATGCTCAGGAAAACACCTGTGAATACTTGTAAAATTGGCTTCTCGAGCTCATTCCAGAACTCAACCCAATTTAGATTGAATATTTTATTCACAGCTATGGTTAGGTCTGTATTTTCAGGGAAGAAATTATCCAGCCACTGAATCCAACTGCAAATCGTAAAGAAATTTGTGAAATGCTTGCGAATAAGTAAGCTATCCGGTTATCAACCGATATTTACCGATCCACAGAAATATTAGGCACCAGCTGATAAATTTTCAGGTATCGCTTATTATTTCGATATTCCGTTAAGACTTTCAACGTGAAATCAAAATGAAAATTTAAGAATTCCGATTCCGATTCACCCGTTGAGTTGATCTGCACCATCCAGAGCAGGCGGCCCATCGCTTTATAGATACCCTTATATATCAGTCTGGGTATTTTACCCTTTACCATGATTTTTGACGATATGGGATCCTCGTCGAAGCCCGTGATTTCTGTTATGGTCGTATTCTCGAACCCATAGTTGATTTGATTCAGCAGCTTGAAGAAGTACCAGAGCACACCCTCTGGTCGATCATTGATCAGCACCTTATCCCTTACGTGGACCACATCGAGGGGCTTCAATCCCACGGATGGAATACCTTTTGGGAATGCACGTATCAGAGCATTTGCCGTATCTCGGATGCAGGTAGTATGACCAAAGTGGCACTTTTTGATATGCTGGGCTATATTACAGAACAGATCGTTAAATTATATTGAAGTCTATCTGATATTCCGAAGTTCCGTTAACTACCCACGTAACGTTGCGCTTTGTGAACTGCTGGCCAGATGCAATCCCGTTAAGAATATCAAAAATGTCCGCATTTTAATCGAATCCCAGTGCTTGCATCGTTCCTAACAGTCGGAGCTTAAGTAAAGCCTAGTATAAATTGTAATTCCACTTGTCTACCTCTAGATAAATATCGGGCTTACCATAACCTGTTTCGTACACTTCACCATATCAAAGTAATTAAACCAGGTCCACTATCAAGTATAAAGGTGAGTTTGCCGTCTGTCTAGACTAAAGAATATAGCTTTCCACCAGGATAGTGTACATTATTGGGGCTATAAGCAATTTTTCACAAGCTACAAAATCGTATTTCAAATTATGGCTGGCAAAAAATGTCCTTTGGCTCTTTATGTTCATGTCGAATTTTTTGACCATTTTTAAGTGAACAGTGCATTTATCGTAGAGTATTTCCTATTCGTCAAAATGAAATTAAAAAATTGTTAAATTTACACTATAAATATGACTATAAAACCTGTTCTAATGTGCTGCAGTCTATGCAAAAATAAAAGTTATATAATTAGGTCTACACACTACTCCATTATTAACAATATATAAAATCGTATTATTATCAGCGAAATGTTAAGCCCTTAAGAATTCTGAACAATTCAGGTGTCGTATTCACATAATATAGAACGTCTTAACAAAGTGTTTAATTATTATGTCAGCTAAACGGTAATTAATATATCACGACTTCATTTTAGCGATTATATATGGCATCATATGTGTCACCGGCTTCTACTTTTGTTTAAACAGCTGCAAATCAAATATTAATTTCGGCTTTTTAAAACCTCACGTAGTATTTGTTCACAAAGGCCAACACATACCCCATATAAGAGAGGGTGTCACAGAACCTTGACTTTAATACATGTTATAATTACTTATATTTTTCAATTTTTTCGACTCAATAAGCGAGAACCACTTCATATAGAAAAGCAATACAGAGACAGCCGAGCAATTGAACTAAATTACTCAAGATATTATTCAAACTATGCTTGCTAAAAGACATATCTATACTTGAGTAATTTTCTTCAAATTAACCAGGACATGGACTCTTACCAATAACATTACTTTATTTAAGATAGTTACAAATGGAATCCATAACATTAGAAAACATTTTATATCAAGGTGAAAACGTAAAAATTTTTGACTATTTTACTATTGAATAAAATTGCGAAACAAATAACATAAAATTTTTTCCACAAATTTTAGGATTTTTTTTTTAAGACCTTCCATAAATTACTTTTACAATTTGTTTCGCAGTTCACAGCCTTATAAGTAGTTTACGATTTAAAATATTGTAATATAAAATAATTATTATCAATTACGTACGGTACACTAAGCTTACTTCTATTTTTGATGCCACGCTTTTGTATCTAGGCATTTAACAGTTACATAAATTTGTGTGTATAAATTATGGTAGTTTATGTAGTCTTCTTTATGAAATGCTGTCTGAGTGACTTTTGGTATACTCCGTGCAACTCACGAGAATAATTATGCTATAAGCTGTGGGCAAGCACATATGATTGTATTACACTAATTCCCAAGTATTCGGCGTTGAAGCAAACCGCGCTTAATCTACGGCCATAGCCGAGCTTCCATTTGTGATATGATAAACTATGTGCGGGGACAGAGTACTCGGCCAGTAGGCAACGCTGCTTGCTGGGGAGGAGTTTTCTCTTAGGGCAGACTTTAACCGAATGCTAGCTGATGACCACATTGTCATTGTTGTTAGTATTTTCCACATTGCTGCTATGGCAATTCAGTTCGTTGTTATTGCTGTTAAAAGATATCTCCTCACTGCCATCGGAATCAGTGCAGAACAGTAATGGCTACGCATCCTCACCATCCATGATATCTGCATCTGTGTCGGTATTGGTGGCAATTCTGCAAAATGAAAACCATGATGAAATCGTATGTATGAATCAAGCAGTGTGTGAATGTATGTGAGTGTGTCTGTGTCGCAATAAGGGCCGATAGAATTTTTCGAGAAGCGATCATATATGCTGAAACAAATACTGTCCTCAAGTAAATTTGTAGAAACAAATCATTAGATAACTAAAACAATCTACACATTGAAACCATCACTTCTATTAACAACTAAATAACATCTAAATAAATCTTGTTAGTAGAGCTTAGGAAAGTCAATATCATATAAGAGGAAATTTACGAGTCAGGAAGTATTGGAAGTACTTCTATTGCAGTAAAAACAACTCGACCATAAATCACGACTGTGATGGCTAGTAATATCTTTATTGTGGGCTATGGGCAGCTGTTGAAGATGATTTATTTATTTAGCTAAACAAGGTATATACATATATACAAAGTAGTTGAACTACTACAGCTAATAGATATTTGTTTGAACATAGCGTTACGTAAATCGTTTATAAATACTTAACATGACGGATCGATATCAAATATAGTTAACTACTTATAATTAACATCACTTATATAGGTAAACGGTAAAACACGATATTAATAACTTTATTAGATACAATCAACACACTTGATAACCAGAACATTAAGAGGCGACATTTTTTGGCAGAGACCTAAAGGAGCTTATGGAGATTCCGTTGTCATTAAGCGTCACCGCGCTATAGAGGTATGGCATCCACATGTCGTTGGGTTGTTATTGTAGGATCGATGTTGCCCCATTGCAAGTGCGTACAGCGGTGCATTTCCACGAGTTTAAATAAACAATTGAAATCCGCATTGAAATTTCGATTAGCATTATATTTGTTTTTACTGTATACCAAACTGCCGAAATGCTAATTAATTTCATAGCGATTTAAATGCTAACAATCTTCTTAATATTTATATTTATTGTGTGCTCGCCAATCGCAAGCTTTTTAGAAAATTTGAACAATTGCCAAGATTTTATGTGGGGAATTTTGAATATTTTTCGCACAGTTTGTTTATTTATTTTTGTTTTTGGGTTTCAATTTAGCCAATATTTATAGACCAATCAATCAATCCAATTGTTGATTCAAATAAATTGTTTTGTAGAAGACGGCGTCACAGAAATGGTAGTATAAGAGTAGTAGAACGGAGTGTATATGGGTATGTGTATTGATTATAAGACACATCGAACAGTGTTGGAAAACAAATAGGGGTAGTCACGCAACACATATAATAGAAAAGAATTATTATACACATAAGTAAATAGAAAATAAAATTAGCAACATATTTTGTTGATCGTTGATTGATGCTTTATTATTAATTGTCGAATTAGCCACGCCAAATGGATGAGTGCGATGCAATGCAATGAGCGTTATACCAAGATGTCAGTTATTATCAAAATATATGATTTCGCTGTGCATGAAAATACGTTGATTCCAACTGATATCGCTTGATCCAATAGCAATCCTGGTTCCGCTCGATACCACAGTTGACAGTTCCGATGGTTATTAAGAGCTAACTTATTTCTAGCATATGCCATAAATCAAAACGATTAACTTGTTCCAATAAAATGCTACTAAATGCATATTTTATTTATACAAACTAAGCACTCTAGCTTACAATATTGATATACCCAGATAATAAGGATTTTAGATGCATTATAAGGCCACAATACCAACATCATTAAAACTTACCGGGAACTTATAAGTAATATTATTAGATATGAATTGCTTGCGCCTGAAGTCGGGCAGCCTAAAGCGCATTATAAATTCTTGATAATGAATTGTTAATGTTGTAAGGAGTGTGATGTTAGTATTTATATCACAAATGTGGAGGGCTTCCCGAAATAACTAAGTCTATCGACTGAGCCGTAGCTTCGGAAATGCATTGAGCATTACGGAGATACTTTATCCGAAACTGTATCGATGGATTTTTCAGTAGTGTTAGTGTTAGTGTTATCGCCTACACCTATGGTAACATCACTGTGAATAGTTAAGAGAAGAGTATACAGATTTTTTTCGATTAAGTTTGAGTGAGTAAGGGTTAGAAGAGAAGCAGAAAGGAAGAGAAGGAAGGGAGAAGAGTTACCGACAAACGATAGCTAAAGATTAATGGAAATCAAGGGAAACAGAAGACAGAATGAAGAATATTAGTATAAAATTAGAGTTTTAGTAAGCCAATTGATATATAGGATAGTACAGACCAGAGTTAAATTGTAGGATTAGTTACCAATTTAAAGACGTAGGCAATTTGTTAAGTGGTATGTGTGAGTGTGTGTATATGTTTATGAATCTTATGAGACCCATTGCGAACGAACATACCTGGCATACGTAGAGTTGGCATTCTTTATGGAGAAACTATTCTGGCTTGGTAACACCCATCGCTGTACCCACTGCAAATGAAATAAATGACAAAAAATTTACTTAGATGATATTCTCTTTGGTTTATGGCACCAAAAGCTCTATTAAGTGCTCGAAAATAGTCACGTAAATTGATAAAGTTCTATTTGATAACAATAATTATTGATTGACATGTTAAATAGTTAATGCTTCCAGTCACGACTGCTGATAAAAGACTAGCTGACTTATCAAACAACTTACCCGGCTATTCATCAGAAACTTGTTGCCCATGCAAGCGGCCATATGTATCACAAGATATATAACAAATATTATGTACAACACAGCAAAGATGCCTGAAAGTGAAATTCACTTTAATTAAGCAAGAAGATTGGGAGCTGACATGACTTTGGTTACTCACAGACTAGCGCCAACATTCCTCCTTCTATTTCCAATGTTTCTATTTGCGCTACGACGAAATATAAATTGACACCAATTACCACAATGGTTAGCAATATGGAAACGATTTTGTTGCCTCTGGAATAAAAAAAAACGGAACATGTACTTAAGACTTGTTTAAACAATGCGAGATGTTAGCTCGAAAACTCACAGTCCGTTAACGAATTCTCCCATGATAGCAGCACAGGAGGTAAACGCTATTGTGGGTATCGCTGCAAATGGCAATTGAAGCGACATGACCGCATTAAGTATATCATTCATATTGGTCAGATCTTCCATTTTGCTAAACATGGCCAGGCAAAAAGTTGGGATGATAGCAATGCAGCGCGTGACCAGCACGCGACACCAACGCGGCCATTGCAGATTGAGGAAGCCTTCCATGGAGAACTGGCCAGCATAAGTGCCCGTCATTGTTGAGCTCTGACCGGCAGCCAATATTCCCACGCCCCAAATGTACATGGCTGCGGCTCCAAAAGTGCATCCCAAAAAGAGTCCTCCTTTGTACAAATCGGCATTGATAATGTCCGTTAAATTGTTATTGTCTGTGAACGACATTTTAGCATCCTCATACATAGGTTTATTTTCGCATATATCCAACTGAAAGGAAACCATTAACAACTATTTAAATACCTTAATATACTGAAAGCACTTACCACATCTCGATTGGTCTTGCCGTACATGCCATGCGCGAACACGGCCACAACAAAAAGATTGATGATGAAGGACACGAACAAAGCTACGGATGCTTCAATAAAGAAATAAAAATTTGCTTCGCTCACTTTCTTTGGTTGGCGACGATCCACGTCGCGTGACTGCAATGCAAGATTTTGTTTTAGGAATGTTATCCATATTGTCTAGTCTGTTCGTACCTTGACCAAAGCCGAGTGTAAGTAGAGATTGTGTGGCATGATAACGGCGCCAATCACACCCACTGCCTGCAGTAGGACATCGGAATTGCAATCGGAACACCAAGGCACAAACATGCCCTCCATCACAGCACCCTGGTCGGGCGCAGAGACGATGTACTGAAAGAATGATTCATAAAGAAGTTATTTAAAAAGTAATGAGGCACAATCAATGCAAAACAGATGCAAAAAACTTGACTTCAAATGTATCGTAATTTTCAATATATGCCTATACAAATGTTCAGATAATAACAAATGGAAAATAAGCAACAAATTTTTTAAAAATCCCCTTCTGAAATACAAATTAATCAGACGCATATCTCGAATTTGCATATCTTTAACAGCTTTACACAGAGAGAAATTCCCCGGCATTACATAGTTTTTCTGCTAAGAACTAAAGTCATAGTTCCTTATGCGTTTTGCCTGGATAATCTTATACGAATTTTCACTGATAAGACATCTATCTAATCAGAAAGCAGACTAAAATGAACTGCATGCTGTACAATGCAAATACAGATTGTCTCTGAGCAAGGGACGGCACTGGAATTGAAACGGGAATGGGAGAAGAATTGAGCGATATGAACGTAAAGTACGCCCCTGCCAGAAGCGCTTGCCAATTGACGATTGCAATTTGCAACAATAGCAAGTGAATATATATATATATATATAAATATATTCATATGGCATTTACGACTTCTACATTCTCAAAGCCGTGTGCATTACGTAAGCCCGCCAGACAGACCTTAAATTTGTATGTTACTTCAAAAGGGGAACTTTTTTGGTCTACAAAACTGTACAGAATTTAAAGATTTAAATTGTCAAAGCTTACCTCATAGCCAAATGTGATGGCCATGACCGTGATCAGAAAAGCGAATAGGAACTCCAGTTTTCGCAAGCCGTACTTATCCAGAAATAGGAACGTGAATGTGTCGACAATGGTGATAAGTACACCTCCCCATAAAGGCACACTATGCAGGGGAATTACTCAATCCATTAAAATAATGTATCTTGTTAATTCCGCTTGACAACTCACACTTTATTGGAGAGCAGATAGATGGCAATCGCTGTACCTATCACCTCCTGCATGTCCGACCCAATGATGGCTATCTCAATCATAATCCATAGTATCCAACGAGGCAACCGTTTATACTGTCTGTAGCACATCTCAGCCAGATGCAAACCCGTAACAACACCCAGTCTGATAGTAGAATAGAAATATAGAATATGCATGTATGTGATGTCAACTAGATAAGACACTCACCTTGCAGCCAAGCGTTGCATGAGCAGACCCAATACTGTGGCCCATAGGAGCACCCAGAGTATTTTATATTTGGCTGCGGCACCAGATTGCAAGTCAGATTCAATATTGCCTGGATCTAGATACGCAATGGACATGAGAAAACCGGGGCCAGTGAAGGCCCACAGCTTGCGAAAGCTGAAACCGATCTGTATGTAAGAAATAGAAAAATGTATTGTAAATATCAAGCATACAAAACCCCCCTTTCCACTGAAACTTATACTCTGTAATCAAACGTATATAATTAACTCACATTTGTGTGATCATCGTCTGGGATGAGAACCTTTTCATCACTGAAATAGGCCTGCTTCGAAGGCTTCAGATATGTAGTCTCATTAAGGATTTGCTGGTGCAGCTGTGTACTGCTCGCCGCAGCAGTGGCGCTTCCATTGCTGCCACGGCCCGATCCAGAAGCCTGATCATCGCCAGACGAGCCAGCGCCGGGCTCTATTTTGTTGTGATAGCCCTCGTTCAATGACATGCTACACGCGTGTCGATAAACAAAAGAAGCGTAAATTATTTAATTGTTTACTTATTGCATTTCATTTCTTAAACACTTGCGCGTGACATACTGTCCAATTTACGCTCGTAATCGCAGAATGCGACCAGATACATAATAGTTTAAAGTACATTATTTACATCTCAGCACGAGATGCTCCACACTTGCGGTTCACATTTGTGTTATATAAATAAAAGTATATTTCTGATATGTACATATATAATTATTAAATACACAGAGTACAAGGTAACGTGAGTATAATTGAATTTTTTTGCTGCACCTCCATATAATTCGCACGCTCAAATTATACAGAATTTCTCTCAGTACATTGGCCACAAACAGAGCAGAAAGTAAATAGATAGTTAATAAATGCTATAATTATGTGATTATCTTCATTCTGAACAGATGCCGCATACAACAATCACAAAAGGATGACAAAATGCTAATAAAATCGCAATTCTTTTCGAGAATTTCAGATGCTAGGCGCTCTATTGCTTCTCTTACTTAACTTACTCCATATAATCCTTCTAATCTCTTTTTACCACTTTTTACGATAAGCAACACAAAAAAGGAATATTAAGAAGCTACATAAACATATAAATATAAATTTTCTCGGAATGGTATCTTCGTATCTGGCTAGTAAGTGCTTGGTCAACATATGTTGAACTGCGATTGATAAGACTTAATATATTACAATCTGTAGTTAGTGAGATAAGATGTCCATTATTAAAACGCACATTCTAGATGTTGTATATACACTTCCTGTCGCATCTGAATCACTTTAATAAATATCAACATACAATATAAGTATCTCCCGCAAATGTAAAACAAATTTTGTACACTTTAGCAAGGCCTCACTGTATGGACAATAAAAGTATTTTGATGAATTTCGCAACATTTGATTATTATGAAGATGTCCAAAAATAAGAATTAATTGATAACAGAAACGCTCCAACACTCGGCTACAATCATTTGATGAATTTGCGTATTGTTTTCATTAATACTATTGTTATGGCAAACAAATTGCACATAAACAAGACAATAAACATAACACAATTCCCTTATGGCTGCGTACATTTCAACAGCTATATTCGGAATGAATATGTAAATATTTGTATAAATAAGAAGAATAGAAAACATAAGCAAGTTTGTAGTGAAATTCGCAAGAAACGAGCAAACTACCTGTTGCAACATAACTCAGGTGAATAACCTGCTAAGAAGTAAATAATTTAAATACACTCGAATCGTTCCTTATTGTTTTTGTATTTGTTTAGTTTATTTCTGCTGAATTTTTGCGGTCACAATGTAAACGCAGTAAGCAGTTTATGACCTCTGCACATCTTAACTATATAAATATACTTCTACTTATATATATATATACACACATACACATGCCTGAGGCATGTATGGAGCTGATTGGAAATACCCGGCGTCGGCTTGATCACCTTGGCAAAGCGCTGAGTTGCGCTGCTTTCCACATCGCTTCATCGACTCGTTGTATCGTCTAATTATGTTTGGCGGCTTTTTAAGGCCTCCACTGTTCAGTAAATTGCGTACAAGATTTGCAATATATGGTAAAATGTAGCAGTCCGTTGCAAGTCATGTTCTGTGTATGTATATATACATATATATATATATCTATATATTGAATAAAATGTACACAGCTGGCACATATCTTAACCCACATGCATATCACCACGGTTGCAAAAAACAAATAACTGTTTCTGTTTTCAATTCTCATAAAACAAATATTTCTAGTTTTAAGATCTATCTACCTTATATACATATTAAAGGCTACTTACTACGTGAATCTCTATCTCTCTCACATTAATACATACATATCTCTTCTTTGTCGCAGAAATCGAAAGTTCATTGTGAAAATGATTTTCATACTGCGTCGTTAAATGGTTTATAAACCTATATGCGACAGAAAAAGTTCTGAAAACGCAAAGAATAAGTGAAATGAATAACCTAGAACTATAGTTATAAAAGCTAAGCAGCTGCACAAACAATATCGACAAGTAGATAGTGAAAAAGAAATATACTTTAACGCTAATCATATTTAATTGTTGTACATTCACAATTTCCGACATGTAGAGAATAATTTGAGCCTACAAAAAGAATCTCCAGTGAGTTGAATAAAATCGCTTTTTCTCAAGCATCGCATATTCAGTTGCAAAATTTACTATTATTCTGTTATTAAATTTTAGATTAGATCAATGCTTATCGGCATAATAAATTATTGAACAATACATAGGCGCGGACGGATTGATTACTACTCGAAATGCATCGTACTCCAAATACCCTTGTTATATCCATATTCAATGATAAATTTTTCAAACAAAGGATATGAAATCATATGGCAAGAGTATTAATCATATGCTGTCTTGTATAATGTAAAATCATTATCTCTGTCTCTCTCTCTTTTCTTGATACTCTTGAATGTGATTGTGTATGAATATTTCAAATTACTCTTCGTAGAGTTTTTATTCATTTTTGGCGCACCTGCCTGCGAACTCCAACACAACAACAACCTGCACACATGGCGAACACAAAACAAAAGAACTAATTTAAACATCTTGAGAACACTATAAATAAATTACATTTGCGTAAAGTAATGTAGTAGTAAAAAGGATCATCCAAAAATAATTTACATAAACAAGACATACTTGCGGTAGTTCAGTAATTGCGGAAGTCACAAATATAATTAACTTTTTCAGTGCGTGATTATAAAATAAGTTTTGTTTCATGTAGACATGTACTATTATCTTAAATCACTGGCAACGCAATCAATATAACCATTGAATTCTTAACACTACATTGCCGAATAGATGTAATTCCTGTTGTCTTCAAGCCAATTACGAGTTCGGTGACGTTGACCATTTAATTTTCGGTTTAACGTTTTACCCGATTTGCCAGCGTCAGAGCTTCACGAGCATCTTTCGCACTCTGCTATTGCCTTTTTGCACAATTTATAGACAACCAATCTCACACACAACGCACACAACGAATGCAATTATTTGTTTGATTTTTTTTTTTTTTTTTCCCGTTTATTACTTTCTTGCTTTTCTTTAATTTTTGTTGAGCAATATTGTGACTGTTGCTTCCTCTTCAACGCACCCAGCTGCTTTCTTTTTCATTCGCACTTACGTTCAATCTATTTACACGAGAAACAGCTGTTCATACGTAGAACAAAATCAACTCAATATCGATGTATCGATAAATTAATTTCTTCGCATCGCCCAAGTGAGTAGCTCCACACCAGCCGGCGTACGCGTCGTCGTCGTTTGACGTCGTGAGTATGACTGCCAGTCCCAACCGATGTCGCGCTATATATAAACGTATGCGTAGTATACAGTGAGCGTAACTCCATTAAAGAGACTTCGTGGGTAGCGTCTGAGAGAGAGAGAACCCGAACGACTTTGATAGGCGATTTTCTGATAATACCATACGGGTCGTTTTGTTTGACGACGCATGTTTCTTTAGGAAGGACAAAGGGAACCCATACTGTCAAACCTACTCAAAGTAAAGCCAATAATATCGTTACAATTTTACCGCTATCAGGGAATAATTCCTAGTAATCAAAATGATATTGAACCTGCGTACAAACATGTTCTGGTACGTACATTAAAACTAAAAGTATATATAGTTATATCTGGACTGACTACAATCATTTTGACAGACAATTTGTATTGATAAGAGGAACGTTGTAGTGTACACGCAGACGTTATCATAATCCCCATTAAAATCTAGTCAGCAACAACTCCCAAATATTATGTAGTGACAATTTGCGATTTGAGTTGTGTGATCCGTATCAGCATGCAATTAAGACTGTAGTACGTCAAAGAGTCGCTTAACTCATACCCACATATTGTATATGGTATGCCACAGATATAATGGTGAGATATGTATAGATATAATCAATCCAGTCACATGCTTCTGTTCAGATGTGATTCACGTTCGTTACAACTGATTAAAACCGTATTGCCTTCGTTTTTAAAATTACAAAATTTTGAGTTTCAAAAAGTTAACATAGTTAATAATAAATTGTATTACGATTTTCTTTATTAAAAGAACAGACCTTTTGTTGTCAAACTGTCTTTAACATTCTTAATAGAAAACATTTATAAACTTTATACAAGTGAGCACGCTTTTGACACATTCAAATCAAAACATTTAACGGAATCCAAAACACATACATATACAATTTACAAAATTTTCACAATTTTTAAAAACAACGTTTTTGCTAAGTGTAAAAATGTATAAATAATTATGCGAATTATGCATATTATTTTAAAAGTCCATAATCAAAAAGTACAAAAGAATGTTAAACAATTTTAAAATGATGATAAATATATGTATAAATATATAATGGAATATATATTGCATGTGGTATGTGAGCGATTGTTAAAAGAAAATATAGAAATGTATACATAATTATTATGTAAACGTCTCTTCGTTGCAAATGACAATTCTTCCATATAAACATAAATATTATATAATATGTTATAGTTTAACATAATTTCGCTGTTTGCTTTTATGTAGGTAATATAATTTGATTTTGTTCAGCTAAAAATTATTTTTAACGGAAGCATTTGCTTGCACTGGTATCGGAACCAGATTAGGAGCTTTGATTGACAACCTGAACATAGTTGGCCGGAAAGAGGCCATAACGGTTCTTGCACAACCCACGCCACCAGCCATCATCGATCTTCTCGATATGTGTGACCACATCATCAGGATCAAAGGATATTTCATCATCATCAGCAGCCTGATAATCGTATAAAGCAATCGCATGAATGCCGGTATCTTCCAAATAGTCAGCCAAATTGTCGGAGTTTGCATAGATTGCCTCTTCCTGCAACTCCGCCGTTCCATTAGATGCTACAGATACAGTAGCCGGTACAGGTGATTGAGCAACTGGCATTGGCGACGTAGATTTGAGCTCAGCTTGATTTTGATAAAGTGGCTCCTGCTCCGGTTGCGGCTCCGGCTCTCGTTGCGACTGCAGCTGCACTTGTGGTTGGGAGTGTGGCTCTTCTACGCGCGTTTGCTGAACAGCTTGCACGTGAGCTGGTGATTCTGGCTCACTTGATGGAGGCGTGGCTACGGTGTCAATCTCTATTTGCGGCACCACGTCTGGAGGTGGTGCGCTGACTTCCTGGTGAGCAGCTGCAATCTCTTTGACGGCAGCAGCAGGCGTTTGTTGCACTACTTTTTGTTCAACCAAAGCCGGTTTTGCTACCTCAACATTCGTCGGCTCTTTGGGTATGACAATGGGCTCCTTGCGTGCAGGAGGAGTCTCGGTTACCGGTGATTGCATTTGATTAAATGCGCTAATGGCATTGCCGATGCCGCCTGAGCGTCCGGTTTGAATGGCTGTGCGGCTACCTTTAACTGGCGGAGTACGCGCCTCTTCGGCAGATGGTAGAGGTGTGTTCTCCACAATCGTCCGTTTGGCGGCTTCCTCACGATCTCGTTTATCTTTCGCTTCGCGTAAACGCTTCTGTTCCTCTGCTCGCTTTCGTGACTCCTCCTCAGAGCTTTTAGCCAAATTCTCGAACTTAGCACGCAAATTTGACGGCTTGGCTCCCTCAATAATCGGCTTAACTTTGTGATCAACCTGACTGGCGTGTTTTTGCGGTGCTTCAATATGATCCCATCCAACGGCTGATTTGTCCTTCCGATCCTGCTGTACGCCAAACTTCCCGCCGAATCCCTTGGAGTAATCTGAAAAGGAAATCCTTTGGTAATCTATTCTAGTTTACTTTATTCAAAGCCCATCTTACCCTTCTGCGATTCGTGCTTTTCAACTTTTTCGATATGGTCCCAACCTACTGCTGACTTATCCTTCCGATCTTCCTGCACGCCAAACTTACCGCCAAAGCCCTTGGAGTAATCTGCAAAAGTTAATTGCTTTTAGTATGTATATGGTAATATTGTGGATTTGTACGCTTACCTTTCTGTGACTCATGCTTTTCCACCTTTTCAATATGATCCCAGCCAACAGCTGATTTATCCACGCGATTCGTTTGTACACCGAATTTTCCTCCAAAACCTTCGCTATAGTCGACTTGCGATGCATGCTTGTCTACTTTGCCTTGATAATCATGTCCAACCGCAGACTTGTCCATGCGATCTTTTTCAACTCCAAACTTGCCACCATAACCATATCCAGCATTCTGGTCTTTTAGTAACTGTTTCTTTTTGTTTAAATCAGACTTTTCCGTCTCTTCACGAAGTTTGTTCATGCTGATGTAAATTGATTTTTTTAATGTCAGCAGAATGTTTTTGATGATGCATTAACCCAAATAAAATGACTCACTCAATGGCTCCGCCTCCATCACGTCCGCTGCCATCAATTGTTTTGGAGCCCCAGCGCTGCTCTTGTTCACTGACATCGTTTACAAAGTCAGGATCCGTTTCCCAGTCATCATCCTCAGCGGCGTTATTTGCCTGTATCTGATGGCCGGCAGTTGCTTTCCACATACTGACGAAGTCTTATCTGCATTCAACGTTGGCACCAAAGATAAAAACAATGACAGGTTTTTTCTTGGGAAAAAATTTTGATAGTGCAGGGAGGGGCTGGTTCCGCCGAAAGCAAAAAGAATGCCTTTGTTTGAGTACTCACTTATGTATAGTATAAATTTAGTGATTGATATAATTCAAATTACAATTTAAAATTTAAAAAACTAACTTTCTAATGGTCTTTCACTTTATTAAATTAATTTAAATACTCTGCACAAAACCAGAGAGATATTGTTAATGAACCGGTGGAGTAATCGAACAAACGAAATCGATTAAATTATGTTCATATGAACATCGTCACCGGGTTTACAGTGTTCTACAGTGTCATGATTCGAAGAGTGCGCAAATGATTTGAAAAATGAATTTTTGCTTTTTTATGTTTAGAAATAAAAAATTTCAAAACTAAAGTAAAGTTTTTCAAAACACGATAATATCTCCATCAGTCATTCTCCAGCTATATGAATCATATTCTTCAGTTTACTGATATGTATGTAAGTCACAAGCTAAGATCTAAAACAAAAAAACAAAGCTTTGTAATAAGTCGTACACGTAAAAACTCATACAAATGAAAATAGGAGAGTTTCATAGCAATATCATGACGTAATTATGTATATGTAAGTAAAACTGTAGAAAATGTCTCTCATTGCCGTCTCTTTATCGCTCTCACGTTTACAGTCACTGGCTAAACCAGGGCTGCTGTAGAGATATTTCAAAACGTTGGCCAATGTTTAAACTAAATGTGAGAACTTATTGTTTTTAAAAGGTAAAAATATAAGTTTATATAATATACTTAAATAGTAAGTTGCATAGAATGAATTAAGCAATAATCTTTATATCATTACATTATTTTGTGTGTGCGACTACCAACGCCTCCAGTCTAACAGCACCCGCTAAACTTATAGACTGTTACTCTCAGATCTAATTCGCCGGCATTTGCTCAGCTTATGTATAAAATCACCTGACGACTGAGAAACGCGCTCAGTATTTATTTCACATCGCCCAGAGTTCGCAACGCTTAACGGACCTTTACGTTGTACGTATTTTGAGAGAATATCACACTGTCAATTTTTAGAATTCCTCTCTAGTTACTATTTTGTTTATTTTCATTGTGTCTTCTGTTAATATATAATTGTGCATACATGCATTCACCCGTCCATATCTGCTGATGTAGAAGTGAATAACATACTAAAGTGAAAAGTAATTCAGTGTGCATTAAGTGTATAAAGAATTTGCCTGCGTATTCATTTTTAGGTGCGCCAAATAAGAACAATATTATTATATTGCATATTAAATAGTGTAGGACTTTTCTTTGACTCGAAAGATGCACACATACATGTATAAAAGATTCCATTTTTACGCTATTATGGACATGTACATATGTAATTTGGCACAATGCTTTGGATAAAAAAGATGACATCATCAAATGTTCCCATGAAGCTGTACGAACTTTTGCGTACGCTCAATCGCTAGCCTTGTTCTTCTAATTCGCTCTCTATTTGTGTGCTCTCATTCGCAGACGCGTGTGACTTCCAGACAAAGTTTTTAATTTCGAGCATATATATATTTTTATACATATCTGCGTATGTATGTGTGTCAGTAGATCTGATGGATGCATTACTGTCGAAAAATAATTGAATTTATCCATTCTGCGCCTCCATCTTGTCTGAGCTATCTTGAGTGGCAATCAGCTAAATTGCTCTTACTGGAACTACAGTAAAACCTTTGTGCGCATACAACACATACTACAACTTTACTATTATAAAAAAAAATCACGATAAATGAATGCAATTATAACATCAAGGTTTTCTTCTAATGAGACTATTTAAGAAACTAGAAAATATTACAAGGTAGTCAGGCGGGAATAGGAATAGTTTTAATAAGCGACAACTAAAAATTATTCACACATTTTTCTATCAGGTCACGGGCTATTAACTGCTTTATATAAAATGCAATATTACAGAAAAATATTAAGGCTTCGCTAAACATTGCGGTTGCTGAGCAACTTTCCAGAAAATCCAGTTCCACTCTTGCGCTCGTTTTGAGCTTTCGCCCTCTCATCCCCCCGTGTTTGACGTCACAGTTAAGCGCTTCTGAAAGTCAGCTTATGTACATTATGATTCATGATCAGCGTTTCAAGTAGATGAGGTGGAGATGAATGAATCATATGAGCTATTTGTTGAAACATTATTAACATTCCTTTCAGATTATGTTATCGTTGACATGTTTCTAAAAATGCCTTTTACAAGAATTACAAACTCAATGTTTTTATAGTTTTTTCGGTTTTCCACATAACCCTGCTAATTATTAGAAGAGAAATGAAGAGAATAGAGAATACAAAAGTATTTGTGTGCGCGTGAATAACAAAATTAGAACCGGTTCCAGCGACAACATTTGTAAGCAACTTTGTTTTTTCCTATTTGTTTATATGCTTGTGAGCACCTAGGCGTTGATTTTTTATTTTTGAACTGCGCCACGTCATGATTTTCCTATTTATTTAGTTTCTCCTTTTCGTTTTGTTGACTTTCTACACTAGGCGCAGAGCATACAAATTTTTTGTACACGCTTTTGTTGCTGTATAATTAGTCGTAGACATTTATTGGCATATCGATTTTGGCTAATTTAAGGTGGATAAAATGACTAAAGTTTGTTACCGACAAAAAAAGTTGATGCCTAACTGAATGAACCACATGCAGAATGAGCTCATCCGGACACCCACTTGGATCAGTTTCCATAAATGAAACGTCTGCTCTAGCACGCATACGCAACTTTGACTACGCCCAAAAACTCTTGACTTATCAACTAACCCGAGTCCTACCTAATTTCATATCAAAATTTTCACTCAAACATTTAAGCGCATAGCGTTGGAAAAGCAAAACCATGTCGGCTATAGATGTGTTTGTGTTGGCGAATACGTAGTAGCCGCAAGTATGAAGCATCGCATGTTTGGCCCTCACAGTTGATGATGTCATGCTGGCGGCAGGTTTCCGTATTCCCGTAGCTATTTTTTATTGTATAGCTTGGCCTTGTGGCAACCCAATTTTCAGGCCCCTTTATAATCGAGGCTAGTGTCTAATCGTTAGACCATTATATATAATTTTTCTCTTGTCTGTTTTACATTTACAGATCTTAAATTACAACCAAGTCCAACTACATAAACTAGAATCATGAGCTCCGCTGAGTACTACCCATTCAAGGTGTGTATAACTAGATAATAAATTTTGAAGATACTCTCAAAGATTATTTAATGGGCGACTACCAGTAATTATTAAACTTTAATTGAAACGATTATTCCAAGTGCGTTGTTGAAAATTTCTTATCAATGGGAAACTGACAAAAGTGGAGACAAAACCAATACAATAAAGACGACTGAAAGATAGCCGAAAATAAGAAATAATAACAATAAATAAGAATTGTTTCTTAATTTTACTTGACTTTAGATAAGGAAGCATTTACATATTTTATGAAACCTTCATTTCCAATTCAGGAAGCTGACTCAATTGACTGGGGAATACGTGCAGTAGCTGTACTTTAAACAATTGTGCCCGATTATTCACATTTAATTTGTGCAGTCATTACGTATTCATTGCACTTGCCAGAAAATACTCATGTGTGATGATGAATCATTTGCTATTTGCAGTGCACACCTACCGTTTACCCCGCGGACCCCTTCGATCCCGTTGAGGATGCCGCTATTCTGCGAAAGGCCATGAAAGGCTTCGGCACTGACGAGAAGGCCATCATTGAGATTCTTGCTCGTCGCGGCATTGTCCAGCGCCTGGAGATCGCCGAAGCATTCAAGACTGCCTACGGCAAAGATTTGATTTCGGATTTGAAGTCAGAGCTGGGCGGCAAATTTGAGGATGTGATTGTGGCTCTAATGACCCCGTTGCCACAGTTCTACGCACAGGAATTGCACGATGCGATCTCTGGAGTTGGTACCGATGAGGAGGCAATCATTGAAATTCTGTGCACTTTGTCCAACTATGGCATCAAAACCATTGCCCAGTTCTACGAACAGAGCTTCGGCAAGTCCCTAGAGTCTGACTTGAAAGGCGATACCAGTGGCCACTTTAAGCGCCTTTGCGTATCGTTAGTTCAGGGAAATCGTGATGAGAACCAGGGTGTGGATGAGGCGGCCGCCATAGCCGATGCTCAAGCGCTCTATGATGCAGGCGAAGGCCAATGGGGCACTGATGAGTCGACTTTCAACTCGATTCTGATCACACGGTCGTACCCTCAATTGCGTCAGATTTTGATTGAATACGAGAATCTCTCCGGCAATGATATTGAGAAGGCAATTAAGCGTGAGTTCAGCGGCTCCGTAGAGAAGGGATTCTTGGCCATCGGTAAGTCACATAAATCTCATCTCTAAGTGCAGATTGTAATATTTAAATGCACATTTTTGGCATACTCTTTCACAGTCAAGTGCTGCAAGTCCAAAATTGATTACTTCTCTGAGCGTCTGCATGATTCCATGGCCGGTCTGGGTACCAAGGATAAGACGTTGATTCGTATCATTGTCAGCCGCTCCGAGATCGATCTGGGTGACATCAAGGAAGCATTCCAAAACAAGTATGGCAAGAGCCTGGAATCCTGGATCAAGGTAAATAACCATTTCAATTATTTATATAAATATTATGCATGTAAACTATATTTGCGGTGTTGGGCACGAAATATGCACATTTTAACATACATGTATTCAAAATTAGCTATATTTGTATATCTACTTTGCAAATGCAGCTCTAGTTCCATAAATTTTCAATTTCATATCTAAACACAGTCAACAACTGTTAAACGTTTTGCAAAAGCTCAGCGAAAAGCGCTCTGTTGCTTACATAGCCACAACAGTCAGACAGAGTGTACCATTCCAACTATTCCCAGCTAGCTCACGCTTGATTTATTAATTACTTCATTTGTCTGCTGCATAAACATTAAAATTTGCCATATTCTATATTTTTAGGGCGATACATCTGGCGATTATAAACGTGCCCTATTGGCTATTGTTGGATTCTAAAAAAGAAATACAAGTCTCAACCAACAATCCAAGAAAAAAGATAAATATTGTCACTGACGTATCTGTTCCATGCCTTAAGCACAAACAAATTGTACAAAAATTTACTATGGAATAGATTAAGAGCAAAAGCATATAGAAATCTCATATATGTATATAAATATCTACACTTTGATCTACGAATGCTAAAGTAGAAGACATATTTTTTCAATAAACGCAGTGCATTTAATGAGGCCTACAATCACATCACATGTTAAAAGTTATACATAGTCCTATGCACACTCATTGCACATAGTCTTACTAAAATTTTAAATATATATACGAATGTTCTACAAGGCTCTATTTGTAGCTTATTATTTTTACTACGTGTCTCGAACTTCCTTTGGCACAAATTTTAAATTACGACCTTCCTCAATAAATTCTAAAGAGTAAAATCAAATCAAAATTAAGTCGAATCAAATTATTTTAACCGCCATTTCGTACTGCTAACACTTTAAAAGTTTTTACCGTTACCGTTGCTTTTCTGCTATTGCTCTGTTAACGTAAGCGTAACGTAATACTGTAATTCGTCGTTGCTTGCTATAATACTAATAGCGTGCCTGGCGCACCAACTAATATGGGTCCAGCGGTTATATATAATGGTTTAGCACAAAGCAACTAAGAACAACAACAACAAAAATGTATACAAAATAACGCGTTTAATGCTCTTGCTCTTTTTACGCTTCTCTCATCGACGACGCGTTCATTGCATTCCTACACATGCAAACACAGGAGGATGCGAACAGCGAAATCGGATATTTGCTTGTGACGCTCGTCGCTTGGTAGAAGAGCAGCAGTGTGGCCAAGTATAAGAATTGTAGGCTCTTATACAACAGTGCAATAAAAATGCCAAATATATGCATTTTCGAAGACGGCAATATATTGAAATTATTAGTGTTGTGAAATGTTTCAATTCCAATTATAAATCTAATTGAAATGACTTTCAAAAGTATTTTCCAAAGGCAAGCTTTGTAATAACGTATAACGTCCTTATTTCTCTGCCTATTCCGAAATTAATTTTATTTAAATACCCTTTTATATTTTGTATACGTTTTATTGGTATATTATGTATTTGTAGAACTTTTTTGTGCTTGTGCTATTAACAAAAATATTAATAATAAAAAGCAAAGGTTCAAGTTGCAAAATCTAGAGTTTTTAAGTAAAACAAAAAAATCTTTTTACATTTCATTTACAGGATGATATATCTGGCGATTACAGCTATGTACTGCAGTGTTTGGCGTCATACTAAATTTACTATAAAAATAAAAATACATTTCATCATTTGTGGATCTTGTTCGCTTTCCATTGGAAACTTTTAACCTAATTTTAAAAACTATCGTGAAAAAAATATATGCCTTTTACATCTTAAAATTCGTTGTCTTTTACCGCGTTGTCTTTTACCAAAAAAGAACTTTTTAAATCTGCTAAAACACAGTTTATGTGAATGGTCTCCTATTTGGCCACACGCTCCTGGTATGCGGCCCAGAGGCGATCCCGATACGTGACCACCGCTTTCTCTATATTCGTAGCTTGGAGAATACCTCGTCCCACGACGCCAATATCTGCTCCTCGGTCCTTGACCACATGCTCGGGCGACTGATACTGCTGGCCTAATTTGTCGACTCCCTCGTCGATCTTAACGCCCGGCGTCAGCTGTATGAGCCCGGGAAACGCAAAGCAACTGGCAGATTGACAGACTACTCCAGCCACAAAATCCACATCTCCACCTTCGGTTGCGATTTTATTGCTGCTCTCTTTATATTTATCATCAATCAAATTGCCACTAGTTGACATTTCCGCCAGTAGGAAGACCCCGCGCTCCTTAGAGGCATCGAAATCCGAGAGTGCTGCCTTAAGACCCTGTATTATGCTACGTCCGGGGAGCGTATGTGCCGTCACAAGATCAGCCCATTTAGCTATGTTGTACATACCCTGTCCGTACTGCAACGAAACCGTGTTGCCAATGTCCGCAAACTTGCGATCTTCCATAATCAGGAAATTGTGACGCTTGGCTAGCACTTGAAGATTGGTAATAAAAGCCTTGCTGAAATCCTCCACTATATCCACATGGGTCTTCAGCAAACAAATATACGGTCCACACTTATCTGCAATATCTAGAATAGCGTCCGCCTTGGTCAGATCAGCAGCAAGACAGAGATTCGTTTGCTTGCTGGCCATCAGGTTGAAGAGACGCTTTGCCAATGGACTTTTTGCCAAGTTGGCACGACTCTCGTAGGTGAGCTTAGTACGCGAAAAATCATTTGCTGTGGGAAATGAATGAAGATGTTAATTATTAACAGTTTATATAATATACACACATATAAAATTTTTCTTAATTTAATTTCGCATTTTAGTTTTCGAATTCGACTAAACACAAATATATATTAAACAATATGCGAACTATATCGTCAATAGATTTCCTAATTAGTGAATTGAATAATGTCGTCTATAATATCAATAAAAGCGATTGCATAGATCCATATGGCTTTTTTGAAGCCATATCATACAATATAATTTAATCATAAGTATGCCTTATGACTTATCATATCTAATATAATTAACGTGTCACAGCCAGACGAATTCAAAAAGATTGGATAATTTACCGTAATAAATATATACATACATATATTATATATACATAATTTTACTGGGGACCTGCTCTAATTGAATATGTTTAGATGTTGATGCCGGCCGGGGCTGGCATTAGCACCGAGTTGTCTACTCGTCCAATTTACGAGCTAAATGAACACGTGCTTGCTACATACTTGCATATGTATGTATATAAATATATATTTATATTAACGTCCCATATCTTGGCTCTCTTTTACTTACGGGCAACGCTCTTATCACCGCCAATAAACGAGCCATCACTGTTTATCTGAACTGATGCAATATACTTGGCTACTGCATCCACAGTGGATCGCTCAATGAGACCCTCCTCGTGAAGTGTGTTCAGCAGGAATGAAAGCGTGAATAGAGAATGCATGCGCACACCATGCTTTGCTATGTTAGCAACGCCACCCTGTTCACGATCCACTACAACAACAGCGTCGGTGACAACAATGCCCTCGCTTTGCAGGTCGCGCACCGTATCCAAAATGCTTGATCCAGAAGTAACGACATCCTCCACAATCAAGCACGTGTCACCGGCTTGATATATACCCTCGATTAGCTTTTTGGTACCATATGCTTTTGCTTCTTTCCGACGCACCAACATAGGTGTATGCTGTTGGAGGGACACGATGGTTGCCAGAGGTAAAGCAGTATAAGGAACGCCACAGACATGCTTCGAATTCAACTCCAACTCCTTGATTTGTTCCACAAGCAGATCGGACACATTTTGCTGCAATCAGCACATAAGTAAATAAATATATATGTATGCAAATTTAATATATATAGAGAGAGAACGAAAGGATGAGGATATATATATAGAGAGAGGATGAGGTGACCTGCCTCCTCTTTGTCACCACTTACCATCACATCGGGATAGCTGACTATCACCCGTAGATCAAAATAAACTGGAGAATTTATACCGACTTTCATTTTAAAATCACCAAATTTAAATGCGTTGATTTCGAATAATTTAACCGCAAGTGCTTTCATTTGATCGGAACTCTTAGTTACCATTTTGCTTTGGTCTTCTTTTACAAATTTAATTTAACCTCGACTTAAGTCAACACAACCTTACACGTGCACGTCGCTTCAACTCTAAAAAACGCACCAAGCTGTTGCTAGTTATCATCAAACATTAAATCAAAATGTTGCAGGGCGAAGAGCTAATGGCACTTTACTCATTTGGAGCTGTAAAATAGCTGCGATAACTAGTTCACTGTTATCAAAACATAACAGGTGGCACCAAACAAAGTTTCACTTTGTTTGTCGATAATAACATTTTCTAATAAATAATATGTATTGAAAAAAACGAATATAGCTAAGTCCCTTTGAAAAAGTGTTAAGATACTATTTAATTAAGAATTATGTAAAAGTTAAGAAGAATGTAAAAGGCACATTATGGCACAAACCATTGCTATCGATATGGCTCACACAAATCGATTAAAGTTTGATAAGTTGGAGAAGTTGCATAACCTGTTGCTGGTACAGTTATCGAATTTATTTCATACCGGTAAAAGGGGTTCTTTCAATTTTCGAAATATTAGTGAAACAATAACAATTCACATCTTTTAGGTGATTATAATTTATTAGAATTTTTATTGACTTAAATTTTATATATATATTTATATATATATATAAATAAAATATTATTCAAGTACAAAGTTTTATATACTCATTATTATTATTTAATCCAAGTAAATATAATTCAAAGTGTATGTTTTCTCGTGTATGTAAATTAGGTAAGTACAATTTACTGTATACTTGCTTTCCCATTGTCGTCCAACAACTAAGTTTTCTTTGAAAGTCAAGTATATGTCTGATCATCCTATTATATTTCTTTGATCACATAACAGTAAATCTCTCCAACGAATTGCCAATGGTATTTGAATTAAACATAGTTAAAACAAAGATTTAGTTGTGTAATTATAAAAATATTTTAGCTGCAACTTATGGTAACTTGTTAATCTCTCCTTTTTGTGTTTGTGTTGTTTTTTTTTTTTTTTTTTTTTTTTTTTTTTTTTTTTTTTTTTTATTTAGCTCGAAAGTATGCCTAACCTTAACCAAATTTCATCTTCACCTGCGCTCTTCTATGTTTCTTTAATTCATTATTCAATTTGTTGTCGTCTACATCCTTGTCCATAACACTCGCAATTTTTTGTTTTAAACGCTACGTTGCCTTAACTTCAGTCCTTTCGCAGAAAACCTAACCTTACAATGTATTAAGCATTTTCGATTTACTTTTCTCTTCAATTTTCTTTTTGTTTTTGTTTTCATTTTCATTCTCCTTTGAGTTGCTGCTGACACTAAACATAAATACAGTACGATGCAGACATACATTACTTTCCATATATATATATATTCTTTTGTGTATTTACTGTGCTTCTTCTTAGTTAGGGTATTTATAAAAATGTTTACATAATATATCGATCGGATTTGTTATGACAAGTTCTTCCGGCTTCACACTGCACTTCTAACTACAATTCTAACCTCATCTTTGGCCGCACACTTCCGCTCATACATTTCCATTCCGTTAGTTTGTAAATACATATGTAAATTGTAATACAATTCGTTTAAATTCACTAAGAGTTGCACGGACTTTTGTTTTATACTCATTTCGTTTAAATCATTGAAATCATTTTGTTTTTTCTGCCTGTTATACCTTCGCTAAACCAAATTTGTTTCTTTTTCTTTTCTTTAATATTTGGAAAAATATGTTCTTGTTTTTCGTGTTATGACTTTCGTTTTTCTTTTATAATTCTATATTGTTTTATGCTTTTTGTTTTGCTTTTATAAAATGCCAAAAATTTGTGCAAATTTCTAATGATCTTTTAGATTTCTCTCTTCACTTTTATAGATTTTTTGTTTTCGTTACTTTACACTAAAATATTTAACTTTAAAATGTACCATTTTTGCAGTTATTTATAAATTTAGTTGTTTTTTTTTTTTTTTTGTCGTATTTAGTTTTATTTAAAATATTGCATTTTTACTTTATATTTTTATATTTTTTTTTTTTTTTGTTTGGAGGCTTCATCCCTGAGTGATTTAATTTCCTTTGTTTGTCATTTATTGCAATTTTTCGTTTATAAACTTATTGTTTTATAACTTTTTACTGGTGTGATTTTTTACGAATATGCAAACGGAACAAAAACAATTGCGAATTAGTAAAGGTTTTCGCGGGCTTTGAAGGTTGCTTATTTGTTTATGGGCTTTTTGACGCGTTTTTTTAGCTCTGGTCC
>JABVZY010000307.1:2681600-2695405 GCA_020883555.1 Drosophila nannoptera
AGATTGACACAAGATTGACACGCTTCGGGGCACACTACGTAAATGTTGGCCAAAATGTGCTACATAAGTATGTGTGTAGTTAATATACTTAAGCGGGATTAATGCATATTGCTCTGGCTGTGTTATATAAATATTTTCAACTTTTGGCTAATACTTTTGTTGGCGGTCTCGCCTTTTGTATGATTTGTTGAGGCTGCTTCCTCTTCTGCTACCTTGTCTTATTCTGTTTCTGTTTCCTTTGTGTTGTTTGTATTTAGTATTTGTACTTTACTGCAAGTATTTGAATTCTTATTTGCTGCTCTGAAAGCAACACACAAAGCCACACAATGGAAAATGCTGTCAACGAATTTTCCATTTCCTTTAAGTTTCGGCATTCTTCAATCATGTACACATCATAATAAATATATATGTATATGTATATATGCAGATAATACATTCGGGGTACGTTCTTCGCATATACCGATCTATACATATATAGATATATATATATATATATACATATCTCTTATGTACTCAATACATTGATAACTACGAAAAGTATGAAACTACATTCAGTTGAATATGCATAAGAAAACAAAAAAAACAGGTATTGAGAATCCTGAGCAAATGCTGCGATGAGCAACAAGTTTATCTTTTTAATTCTGTCTCTTAAACAGAGTCCTGTTTTATGTAAAACCCCAAGGACAAATGATGGCTAACGTCTTATTCTCCTTTCAACATGTCCCCGGGCTCGGAAAACTTGCTGCCTAACGCTCATTTGGATAATGCTTAACACACGCAGATATACCAAAAAAAATTTACAATGTAAAGGAAAGTTTTAACGAAAGCGTTATGTTTATAGGTCTTCTCTCGTTTTTTTTTTTTTTGTTTTTTTTTTTACTTTCGTTTTTGTTTTTGTTTTTTTTGTTTATAATGTATATTAGTTTGAAGCTTTCCGTATAACTATATGTAAATATGCTGATAAAACGTATATTGGTATGGTTTCGATCTTTACATAAATCTCGTTATTCTCAAAAAATGCTATGTATTTGAACAGTTAATTACGATTTCACTTGCACGAAGTGTTTGCACTTTATTTCGGTTATTGTTTTATGCCTTTCATTCATCATAGACGTTATCCATTTTCTTATTTCTCTTCCGTTTTTCATTTTCTTATAATTACTCATCTTCGTAGAGGTTTTTCTTTTGCATTTATAAAAATATTTGTTTATTGAGTTTTATTGCAGTTATTGTTGCATTGTTTTAGAGCGATACTGTCCTATTTGTTTTCGATCGGTTATATATATTAAGTATATATAAACAATATATATATATACGTTTGGGGTATTGTATTTTAAGATTATATCTTTTGGTTTTTTTTGTTTTTCCTTTTGGTAAGCATGGTAGGTTGGCTATGGCTATAGAGTAGACTTGTGTATTCTATATGGTATATTGTAATTGTCCAGATTGTGTTTTCTTATCTTGCATTGGATAGTTGGTTTATGATTTAAACGATGACTGGAAGTTCGGCATGCAAAGATGCAAGCATGTATTGCATTCAAATGTTTAGTGTTTGCTTCGCTTTGAACATTAGATTTTAAAATTCTTAAAAATACTTGAAGACATCTTCTGATCTTCTCGTAATAGCTCAAATAAAAAATATAAGACTAGATATATATGTATATATATATGCATCGACTGTATATATATATATATACATATACTGTCACATTTTGACTTAATTAATATGCGCATCAAATAAATTTTTTCCTTTTATCTGAAGAATCTTGAAAACTTATTCTAGGTACATCTTTTGTTAAGGTTTTTCACAAGAGTAAATAAAACAAAAACAAAAAGAAAATGTAAAGAAAAATATTGTGTAAAAAGAAAATTGCACATCGATTTGTTTTGTTCCATTAAATATTTTACGCTTAGACATAAAAGCTTTCCCTTCTCATTTAATAAGTTTTTAGTGTTTATGCAGCAAAGATCACAGATCCTCATCAAAGAAACGAAAGCTAACCATGCGCATTTATATTTTAATTTGAAAAGGACCCAAAA
Source organism: Drosophila nannoptera (assembly GCA_020883555.1). Classification (NCBI taxonomy): domain Eukaryota; kingdom Metazoa; phylum Arthropoda; class Insecta; order Diptera; family Drosophilidae; genus Drosophila; species Drosophila nannoptera. The sequence continues at coordinate 2,683,641 of JABVZY010000307.1, forward strand.
CTGAATTTTAGTTTCTTTTCCTTCTCTTTTGTACATTTCAATTGCTATGCTTTACTTAACTGTTTGTGCGAAGTGTTGAACTGAAAGAACCAAAGTTAAAGAACTGAACGTGTTGTTAACAAAATTCAACTAATATTTAAACATTTATCGTGAAACTTCTTTTCTTTCTTCTTCTTCATGTAGTTTTTGTTTTAGTTGATGTTGAGAGGGTTATTAGATATGGATGACGCTCAGCAGGACATTCGGTAAACTCTCAATACATTTCAAAGGCAGCTCAGCTTTTGCCAACAACTTGCAATTATCTTACAATTTGTTGGCAACAACTTAGCCGCCCCTTGTGGCATGAAATGTTATTGAGAATTTACCAAAAGTCCTTGTACGAACCTCAGGAACCATGTAGCGTATTATTTTGCGCATTGTTAGTGGCAGTACCACTCACATTCTGCGCAGATACCTCCGATTTGACGCGGCGCGCAATGTGCGAACGCGTATGCTTGCGCAAGTGATCCTTGCGATAGAAACCTGAATGTCACGAAAGGAAGCATAAGTTAGAAATGAATATGATAATACGGGAATGACATTAAGAACTACGCTCTTGCGAGGATTTACCTTTGCCACACTCAATGCAGACGTGCTTCTTCTCACCCGAGTGTATGACAATGTGCAAAGTGAGCTGCTCCTTGCGCTTGAAGGACTTCATGCAAATCTGTGAAAAGAGAAAATTAGATTATTCTATGATCATTATGGCTGGCATCAGTTCGACACTTACATTGCACACATGCGGTCTGTCCGGTATGTGAGATAGTTTGTGCCTAGTCAAGTGATCCTTGCGTTTAAGCGCCGCATTGCAAATATCGCAGACAAAGCGTCGCTCCACGGCATGTGAAATGACATGCTGCTCAATCAGGCTGCGATCTGGATAAGCCATCTGGCATTCGGGGCAACAGTACAGTGTAGAGCCATCCAAAGCCTTCGTTTCACGTATTTCTCCAGGCTTCGGTCGCGGTTTCTTCTCCTTTGGTGGTTTCTTCTTTTTAGCCTTCTTGCCGGTGGAGGTGGTGCCTGTGGCATTCGTGGTACCCACCGCCGCAGTGCTCGAGACGGCTGCTCCATTGGTAACCGCACCGTTTGCATTGCCGTTAACACCGTTAGTGGCTCCGCCATTGGCCAACGCAGAGCCATTTGCATCTGTCATGTTGGTCATGTGACCGCCATGCTCCATCCCAACTAGACCGCCATTGTGATGTGGTCCGCCGTTGGCGCCATTGTTACTGGGCGTCAGTGCCACGCCCCCCAATGCTAAACTGGCCAAATTGGTGCCATTCTTGAGGACATCGCCGGTGGACTCCTTCTTTATTGTTTCCGAATATTTGAGGAAGTGTTGTATGGAGATTGGCAGTGTTGCAGATAGCAAATGGGATGAATAATCGACCGTGTTGGCCGTATTGGCCAGAGTTTGCCACGACTGATTGACATTCTGTAAGATTTGCTGGTTGAGGACTGCGAAAGTTGGAAAAATAGGTGGAACAATGTGAGTATATTTTTGCTAGAATTACAACCACCCAATCACCAATGGAAACCTCGATAATACCCCCATAATATATATATAGAGAGAGTATTCAGTATTCAATGCAGCCATGGCATCAAAACTCTGATGTCTCCTGCTGGTCTTGATAATGATGCTGATGGACACACCCAGGACAAATATCCAAAAGGTCCCCCTAACCTTGCATTTCTACACACGAGCTCCCGCACAATGCGCATTCCTGCTAAATGTGTCTACACCCACTTCAGAGGCAGCAGTTCATGCATTATCTAATAGCTTCCTGGATAATTTTCCAGCTGTAAGAAACAAGAAAAGCAAAGCCGAAAAAACCTACCCCAACAACAAAAAGCTTTGGCTTTTTCGCGAACACACAACCGGCGCATGTACATATATATACAGATGAATGTATCTGTGTGTGTATATATATATTTGAGGGTTCGTCTATGTGTGTCTATGCGAATAGGCTCAATTCTATTTTCTTGAAAATCCCAGGCTGCCCCCTCCCTACACATCCCCCAATAACTGCCGCCAAGGACACATGACATGCCGCATCCCTAAACAGGCCTAACCCCTCTACCGCCCTAACTCCAATCATGGTCCGCCTCACCCTGTGCATCCCTTGGTTCGTGCCTTTGGGTTCAGACTCGAATTTTCAGGCTGCTCTTTTAAAGTTAATACACCCACATGAAAAACGTCTGTTCGGATGATTTTGTGTGAGTGTGTGTGTGTGGGTGTGTGCGAAAACTTTTCGTGCGACAACAAGTAAACACAATTTCTTAAAACATGGTAATAGGAAATACACACTCACACAAGGGTTCATAAATTGTTGGCAGATAAAAGTTGTTGAACGCTCCACAAAGTATGCTACAAAATCTCAATCCAGACAGGACGGACCAATTTTTCCTTCTTTTTATATAAATAACATTTCAGCAGTTGCCAATCCAGTGAAGCCAGCAAAGCGGGGGCGGTACGCACGAAGAATAATGTGCGTCCTTGAAAATACAGGCCATATAACAGATAGCAACCCAAAAAAAAAGGCGAAGAAGCACAAAGAGGAAAAGCGAAGCAAAGCCTACAACATATACTCCCCACAATATGAACCACCACGCTCCCTATCCAAATCATGTAAGCCCCCCGCTCTCCGCCACCCATCACAATGAACTCCTTCTCACATTCTGAGCTCCTCCAGCCGCTTGGGTCGCCGACTCACCTTCTTCCCGGTCTCGTTCAATTTTTGGATGGATTTTACCCTTATGATCCACTGCAGCGGCCGCATTCAAAAAGTTTAGATCACTCTGCGGTTGCGAGTACGGTATGGATATATTTTGTCCATATTGCATATTATTGGCCGCTGAAACTGTAAAATAAGAGAAAAATGCATAGAGTCACATTAATAACTATTACTTGATATATTAAAAAAAAATATATTTTTTTTGTGAGGTTAGGTCATATTTACACATGTTTGAAATTGCGCTAGAATCACAGCCTTAGTTGGTTACTTTTTATATATAATTAAATGTCTTGAATATATATATACATATACAACATATATTTTTATATGCTTTGTATAATAATTTTTGTGTACACAAGCTATTTTGTTAAAATTTATTTAATACGAGGCCGCCGCAAGCGAGCTCCAGCAACGACTAGCTACAACTGACTGGGACCTGCGTCTGGCTAAGCAGCAGTAGCAGCTACAGCTGGCTGCGGCGACATACACACACACACAGACACAACGAACGAGGATCGGGTGCCGGCTACAAGCGGGCGGCCATTCGTTTCTCTGCACGACGCCTGGCAATGTCCCACTGCCGTACGGTTTACTCTTCGTGGGTGCGTCTTTGTATGAGAGTGTGTGTGTGTATGTTTGCATACATATACATCAAGTAACTGGCTGTCTGTGTGCTCTTACTTTGTTATAGTTGGCAACACTGGCTGCTGACGGCTGACACGCGTGAGTTGTTGTTGTCGCTGCTGCTGCCATTACTTTTACACAGCTGTGGGCATGTCTGCCTGCCTGTTTCATACCTCCATTCAGTCAGACCGCCCGTCCGCCCCTAGTCTCTCTTTTGCCGGCGTCGTCGGCGTCGCCGCCGCCGCTCTGCCGTCTGCCAAGGCCAAATTTTCTGCCCACACATACATGCACAAGAAGCGAGAGAGCAGCACACGTGCAAGCCACGCATACATAGGAAAAAGGAAATTAAAATTGAAAATGCCGGCCCTACCGACGCGCCTCGAATGTATGCTACACACAAACACATGTACCCAATTCGGTGTGTTTCGACCTGCGTCTGTGTGTCTACTTTTCGGCGTTGCCTTTTACACCAACATTTTGCCGGGTGCTCGTTTTTATTAATAAATATTTTCTGGCTGTTGCCAATTGGCCCGGTTTTTTGTTAGTATTTTTTCTTTACATTTGCTTCCTTTTTCCTGATGAAATGATTGTATACATACTGAATGGAGACGCTCTGGACGGAGTGGGGCATACGTAGGCGAAAGCATCGACAGCAGGCAATGCACTAACAAAAAAGGTTACGAATTTAATAATAATAAAAAGAGCCGAAATATTTAAAAGCGAAATATGTTGGGCGCCTGTGTGGCCGTCTGTGGGTGTATTTATGTGTGTGTATACATGGCAGATTCCTGCCGGTCCCTCGTATAAATTAACTTGTGACCTTGCATTATAATTCAACACATTTCTTATGCTTTAATGCCCTTTGTGAGCGTGAGTGTTGCCACAGTCGGATAACAAACTCGAGCATACTTTTTGGGTAAGCGAATTTAATACGCTAACCTCAATTAGTCAGGTCAGATGTATGTGAGTGTCTATGGATGTGTGAGCATGGCAGAAATGGGAGAAAGAGAAAGATTGTCTTTCTTGGATAGATAAAGGAAACAGTCTAATGGGATCTAATAAGGAAAGGCAGCGCACCAGGAGGTTAAGACTGAAACAATTGACCAGCGAACCGAGAAACGCAGCAAATGAGATCCTTCCGAGAATAAAGGAACGACGAACGGAAGATAAAAATTCAAGAAACCATATCATACTCAAAGGCTTTATTTTATTTAATTAGATATAGTCATTTTATTTAAATGATACCCATCAATATAATGAGTAAGAGTCATCAAACAAACGAAACGTAGTGTACTCCCCGTTTCAATTCCATTTGTTTTGACAAAGCTGCCGAGAAAACTATATCTACATAAATGGAATTTTTCAAAACGAACTAACAACAATATTTAGGCGTATTTGTATGCACAAAAAAAAATCGATTTATATATTAAGCAGGAAAAATCTCGACCGCGCCATCATTTTATGAGAATGAACGAGGCGAGTAAAAGCTATGTTAATCAAATATTATCCAAGCAATTAAATTGCCCACCACACAAATAAACAATGTAAGCAGTTAGACAAATGCAAGACTTATGTAGCAGTAATTAATCAACTGAACGGAATGAGTGGGGCGAATAAAAAGCATTCCCCAAAATGTAGACGAGGAAAACTGACAGAAAAAGCCAACTGCCCATAAAAATGACAAAACACGGAATAACAAAAATCAACACACACACAGACAACACACAGATACACTCAAATAAGATAACAAAACAAAAACGAAACGGAATATGGAACGGGTGAATAAGCCAGGCAGATATGCAGAACAGAATTGACAGACGCACGGAAATACTGGGCTAAGCCTGTGTGGATACAAGCAACGGACTACGTCGACCGTCAACGGCCAAGCTGAAAGCATGCGCTCCATTTTCCATCATCGTACCACCGGCATTGTCGTTATAACATTTCACTTTTCACTTCACTTTCACATGGGCCACACAACAACGACCAGAAGCAGCAGGAGCACCGACAGGACGAGCACAGCGAGAACGGATGAGTAAGAGAAAAACTGCCGAACGAAGTTTCAGGTTGTTGTTGTTGCTGCTGCCTAGCAACGAGTTAAAGTCGGTGAAAACTGAAACACGGCCAAGCGAGAGTGAGAGCTCACCCAACTGCTGAAGAGAGTCAGTGTAAAGAGAGTGAGAGCAAGAGCGCGCGCTTTTGCATGTGTGCGTGTGTGAGAGAGTGTATATGTTGGGCGCACACTCTCCAACCCGCAACATGGCGACGACCATTGGTTTGAGTCGTAATGCTAAAGTGGAACAAAATGGAAAGGAATTCGCTAGGTTTGGGGAACGTAATGGAAAAGATGGCGCTGCGCTCTGTGTGCCTACTTTTAAGTGTGTTTATAGTGCCGGCACACACAACGAAAAAGAGAGAGTGTGTGTGGTAGAGAGCGCGCGCGCAACAGCAACACATATAAATAAAAAAATAAATATATATTTATATAAATATATATACATATATAACAGCTGAGAGACTGAGAGAGCGAGTGAGGTTGGCAAAAACTGCAACCCCTATTAGAGTTGGGGATTTTAACGCCCGCTGTTAGGGGTTTGGGCACGTGAAGCGAGACACGGCGCCAGTCGCCAGAGTTTGAGTCATCAGCGACAGCAAAAACAGCAGCTACAGCAACAGCAACAGCAATAACAGCAATGGGCCACTCAAACCACAACAGAGTTGCCAGAAACAGCTTTAATACTTAAAGCTGCCATACGATAGGAAAAAGCTTTGCTTGGCTTTATTGTTTTACACTTGCGTGCGTTTTGTGCGGGTTAGGGGTAAAAACGCAGTGGGAAGAACTGGTATCTAACTCAATTACATACACACCCAATGTGCTCGAACATTAACTCTACATATGTGCACATACTCACACTCCCGGACAAGTAAAACATAGCACATACAGTGAATACTTCGTTGACGAAGTGTTTTTACTTTTATTCAATTTCAAAGTTTTTGCAAACTTTCTAATCGAACTTAAGTGGGGAGCTCTACAATAATTAAATTGTCTACTAAACAAATAAAGTTAAGAAAAAATAACTTTTCTTTTTTAACAAGACCATGGGATCTCAACCAACTAAATGTAGAATTAGCTGGTTTATATATAATATATTTTTGACCCTTTTGAACGTTCTTCTTTCTAACGAGTTTTTACTGTATGTACTTATATATCTACACCTAAAGTCTGACAGACTTGTAAGCACGCGCATTTTTAGTGTTGCATAGCGTCAGGCGCTGCTTGCGTCGTGGGGGTGCAAACCCAGCCAGCATACGCTCGCACTCACACTCCTACCCACACTCCCCTATACACGCTCACATGCTCGCACACATAAACACAGTCCTTTATGTACACATAGAAATATGTACAGGAGTGCAAATAATTTATGGGGGGTTGCGACCCTCTTGGCCAACCGCAATATTATCACATACAATCGCCATACAAGCCGCCTGGACGGTCATTTGCATGACATATTGAATTACCAACGGATCGTATTAATACAACGATCGGAGCATTATACTACACACAAATTTATATATATGTTATTAAGGAGCCTAAGCACATGGCTAATTTCTAATACCCAACCCCTAAAAGACGCTCTCCCACTCTCACTCTCTTTCGCTCTTTCTCGTACTTTTTCACACAATCCCACCCCGACCGACGCTTTGTCATCGTTTAAACGGAAAAATCAATGAACCACAAATGTTTTCGTTTATTAACTTTTGTTTACAGTATTTTCATTTTATTTTCATTGCATCTTGCTAAAGAATTATAATTCATTTGCCTTGTCATATACTTATAGAGAAAGGCCCACAGAAGTGGACATTTTATGTAAATTGAGGAGCCAAAAAGGTAAACAAATATTTAATCCCAGGTGCTTTAACTTGGGAAATATTCCCAGTGATCGCATTTTTAGACAGAAAACAATCGAGATTCAAATTTAGCCAGAACCTGAATACTTCCATAATTAGAAATTATTATACCTAGTCCATGTGATGGAATATTTTTTAACTCCTATTTGCAGACATTTTGTGTCTTATAAACAAGATTGTCGTTAAGAAGATATCATAGTAGTATTTGAGGTAGGCAAACATCTCGCTATCTCTCTAGCTAGAGTTCGAAAAATTAAAGATTTTAACAAATTAAAGTTTGTCTGCTTCGTGTCGATATCTGACTTCATATGTCTGTGATTTATTGAACAAGAAATGCTATCAACAAGTTTATCTATCTTTCCTATAAAAAAAAAAACTGGACTCTTGACGATAAGCTAGCTCAAGAGCGTCAAGAAATGTGGGCTCAGTAGGGAGAGAAGAGATCGCAGAGCCGCGAGCTAACAAGGGGCAATATCGGTCTACCTGCATGGGCTAGCTGCAGTGCCACGCACACACGCACGCACTCACACACAATCATAGATAAAAGAGTAAACCCAACACACGCACGCACACATGCTGTCACACGCATAGACACATTTTCCTACTGTTGCAGGTAAAAGAAGAAAAAAAAGAGAAAAACGAAATGAATAAAATGAAAAACTGAAATGAAATAAAATAAAACGCTAAACTGGAAATGTAATGCGTACAGCTGAAAAGCCTGGGATCAATGAACTGTACAAAACAGTAGCCAACGGGCCTGGTATCGGAGGCGACTTCGAATTCGAATTCGATTTCAAGTTTGGGTATGAGTTGGAGACTAAGGGTTCTTTAGTATTATGACTGGGTGCGAAATGCATTGCAGTGCATGGAGAGGGTAATTAATTATTCCACAGAATGCAACTAATTATAATTGATAAAATGATGGAGGCAATAGCAGTGGATATGGCGAGGGCATAGTAGGGAAGGAAATTTACGGAGTCCGCAAAAGCGGCATAATGTCGACTATGTTGGCTACCATAAACCTGTTGAGTAATATGCCACATCGGATATGTGGAACTCATAGAACGAACACCAAATTTAATAATGAAATGAAGAATACAATATGAAGTTTTCCCAAGCTGGCTAAATGAACAGTGAAATATAAAGCCATTCTAAAAAGGTGCATTAGAGGACAAATCAAACTGAAAGTTGTAAAATAACTAGTTCAATTTGAGTAGTCCCAGTTGAGTTTGCAGATTAGTTGCTTTGAACTTTATCTGAACAAGCTTCTTATGTACAATGTCCTGCATTTTAGGGTGTTGGGCTGGCAGTCACCCTGCCACAAAGTGTTGCAGCTTGGCCAAAAGGAAGTCAGTGCAATTAAAAAGGCAGCGACGCTGCCTGCTCACCAAATGGGGGTTGGGGTTGCAAACTGCACACGCACACACACTCGCACAACTCCCCCATTTAATTGTGTGTGAGTGCGTGTGTGTTCTCATGTATGTGTGCGTTTGTGCTGAGTAGCTAACGACAGTAAAACCCACCCCCGGAGCTATACAAAGTAAAATGCAGCAAATTCAAAAGTTATTTGAGTTCATTGCATTTTCAAGCGAAGCTATGCACAACAACAAGAGCAGCAAGAAAGACTGGCAGGAGCAGCATTGAGAGCATACGCGCGCAAACACACAGATACACATACACACGCACACACGTTTACAATACTAAATGGGGGTGGGTGGTAATGACTCAAAACACAGCGTAGCCAAGGGGAAAAAGCAGCAGCAAAAACATCAACAAAAAATCGTTAGATTCGGTCTTGATGACAGCCATATCCTCTTTGCTCCAACATTTATTGCTAGCGAATAGGATTTGTGTGACCGAAAAACTGTTGTATTTGATTTCAAAATTAATGTGAACCTAAAACGCAACTATGGTCTAGTCAAAAATATATAATTACAATTTGAGCATTTATTGCTCTCTTAAAAAATACGAAATCATATGAAGATGGAATCATAATAATATTTTATTATAGATACAGCCAACAATACCATTTTGCCCTAATTGCCTATATAATATATAAAATAAATTTTTTAGTCTATAATTTTAAAAACTATCTTGTTTGTATTCCCTGACTAGGTTTTTTTTTTATAGTTTATTTCAGTATAACTAATTAAAAATTTTTCCTTGTTATTATTTTAACAAAAACCTGTTTTTATGACAGGTGGCAACCCTCATTTGTGCGCAACATGGCTATAATGCATTTTCTTTCAATACGAACTAGTTCTGTGAACTGAAAACGAATCACTAAGCGGCTGATTTGTTGTTTACTTGCTCTCTCACTCTAACCAATGCTTCGTCGCATGCTGAGGGCAGCAAGGCCTACAGCAAACCAATGCACACATTTAATACTCATATACATGCGCAGTTGTTGTTTTTCTTGTTCTGATCTTCTTCACGTTGATCCTCTTCGCTATTCTTCTTCCCAATCAAATCGTGAATGTTGTGCTAGTTACACATGTTCGAAAGACCCCAAACGGCGAATTGTAGTGGATGGGATAGGGAAAAGCAAATCGTAGCCGCTAGAGTAGTTGTTGTTTCTGCTGCTGACGCCAACAGTGGCGTCGCTGGCGACGCGTACAATAGCGACGTCGACAGCAGAAGCAGAAACAGCAGCAGCGGGCGAAAATAAATCGATAAAAATAAAATAAATTTTTAGTGATTATGTTGTACACACACATGCACACTCATGTATGTTACGGGTTTATTTACATATTTTTATATATAGAAATGTGCATATATATGATGTTTATACATATAGCAAAATATGTAATTGCACTTACCGTTGGGCACATTCTGATTGAAATGATTGCCATTGGTCTGATAGCGTTGCACATGATTATCACTGCCCGCTGCAGCTGCCGCTGCGTTTACCGGTGGCGTACCAAATGCGCCCGGTGTTTGTGCATCAAATTTGGCAGCAAACTGATGAATACCAGAGAAGGGGCCGCCGAACGCGGAGAAATTCATCATTACAGTTTTATGTTGCTAACAGGGCTTCACACATCCACGCACAGGCCGCAGACTCAAGCGCGCACAAACACTAACACACACAGGGAAAGCAATGCTGTGCAATTGCTGGCTTTTAGGATTTATTTTTATTTTATTTAGTTTTTTATGTAGTTTCCCGGCCGTTATTTTATTTTGGAGCTTGTGTAACACTTTCGCTTTTTTGTTGGTTGTTTTCAAATTGCACTAACCAACACTAACAACAACTGTAGCTGTAACATAAACGCTGCGCCGAGCCTGAGAAACTGAAACACGATCGAATTAGACAAGCAGAATCAGGCGATGGGCGATGACGATGACGATGACTATGCGGCGTTTTTTAGCAGTGGGTGGTGTTACTTGGCTGGATTTGTTGTTGTAGCCGCGGCTGCCGTTGTTGTTGTTTCTACTCTTGTTGGTGGGGGTTGGTTTTTGTTTGGTGTGGCGTGGCGGGGAACATACACACTCACACTCGCGTACACACACGATTGTATGAGCGCGCGATTGTATGCAGCGCTTTGCTTTTTGGGGGTAGCAAAATGTACAACTTTCAATTTCGCTTAAACTAAACACATACAGAGACAAAACACAGCACACAACACCAGCAGACTCACACACACAATCACACACGAGGCAGCGTCGAACGCGACGACAACGACGTCGACGTCGCACAACAACAATAATAAAGTAGAATTAAACGAAAGTCACGCTTACAACCGGCTCGTCGAGGCTCCGACATCAAACTAAAAGTAACATTACAACGAAAGAAAGCGGAAACACTGGGGCAGGCAACGGCAATCAGGCGCAGGCAGCGACTGCGACTGCGACTGAGCCAGAGACAGAGAAACAGAAACACAGACGCCAGCGGCAACAGCGACGCAATGGACAAATAACAGTGACAGCGCAGCTCTCTTTTTTTGTATTAGTTCACTAATGTGTGTGTATATACGTACAGATGTTTCTGTGCGTGTGTGTACAGTGTTTGTGTTCGTTGCTTTGAGGGTGGAAGTTTTTCTACTTCTCTGGAAAATGTGCGTTTATTTGTAAATTCTTTGCAATGTGTTTTCACAGGGTATGTTAGCCCGTTCTATATAGTGGATTTGATTGGTTTTTAGGAACTTAGATTAATAAGTTTGACATTTATGTGTTGTAAATGTTGTATGCTACCATGTGTAAAAATTGTAAGAAATAAAAATATATAAAAAATTGTTTAATATCAAGTTAACTGTAAATACAATATCTAATGCAGTTCACGCATACAGTTCTACAAAACGTCTACTAAACGTGAACAATACAGGATATACGTAAGCCGACTACCGGCAACCAGCAAATTCACAAACAGCGTGCCTTGTAGTCGTATTTTTATTGGTTTTCCAACTTTTGGGGTTGTGTGGCCTGGTCGTCGCAGTCATAGCCACAGCGAACGACCGG
>JABVZY010000307.1:2695542-2715444 GCA_020883555.1 Drosophila nannoptera
CTGGGATGTCTAGAAACGCAGAGCAGTATTCTCGGTTGCGTCGCAGTCGCTGCATTCTGTTGACGCTGCCTTCGGTTCTTGTGTTAATGAAAGTGAGTTCAGCATCAGCATAGGCACTTGTCTCTGTATGGGTTTTCGTGAGGACGGAACGCTCTAATAAGAGAGCAGAAGCCGCTGCTTGCCGAAGCAGCCTCTCAACAACAACACCACTCTCTCATGCATATGCTTTTGTGCCTGTGGCTGTGCCTGCATGCGAGTGTTGTATTATTATGCCGATGCCCTACAGCGCTGCATTCATGCACCGTAAAAAGTGCAAGAAACTGGAATGCAAACCGAAGCACATGCCTTCCAAAACTGGACTGTGTAAATTTTCTTATTTCTAATCAATTTAACAGTTTCTTTCTCATGCACGTTTTTATACAACAGGTTTGTAGCGGATGATCAGTCGTATAGGCTCTAAAGTTTCTGAGCGTTTCCCTTCTTCTGCACTGCTGTTGATGTTTTTTCCTTCTGCTCTGGTCTTCTATTCGTTGACTTATTATGAGGGTTGGAGTTTTTGACTTTGCGTACCTTCTTTTTAGTTCGCGTTCGCTCATTCTCTCTCGTCGCTCTTGCAGTATTTCTTTTGCTGTTGTTGTAAATCGCGTTGTTGCTGGTGTCTCTTTCAATGCATTGCCTTTGTTTGGGTTGCATCTCTCTCAGACCTTTTATTGTTACATGTGTGTTTATCTTCAAGTTCCATGAATATTTTTCAATTATTCTTCCGCTCCACGGTATGGTACCAATGTTAAGATACATATGTCTAATTCCATTAATTAGGTGATTTAATTATTAGCTAATTTACAATGCTCTAATTTAATTTTGGCAATAATAGCAATAATTGAACATTTTCACTGTAACAAATTCATAAGTATGTACCATAAATCCATAAATTTGTACACCTTCACGTGTGTGCATAAGCATCTTCCCATATTGGTGGTTTTGATCCCCACCTATTAATCACAGGCATTGCCCATGTCTTCATCGAGTCTTTCTGTATATTATATACACGTATATATATATGTTTGTATGCATGTATATGTGTAACAGCCCCCATTCTAACACTTATATTTTGCATTCTAAAGAGCTCATAATATGATTATCTTAGCCCCAACCCAGCCAACAGGTTGAGAAGCTCCTTGGCAGGAGAGCTCCAACTCTTTATTTTACCGGAATGTCAGGCGAGGTCATCAATCAGGGAGCTTAGCATTATAATTAAAAAGTACATCTCATTGTTCTGTTGAATCAATTTTATTAATTATTATGAGCTTTTATCTGATGTTTTCATAAAGTTATGGGTATGGGATATTGCGAGGTGTGGACTTTAAGCCTTGCTAATTGAAAACTGCATAAGCAAATTATGTTTTGAGTGGGGTGATTGCAGTAGTTGGAAACCCCGCGTAAGCTATTTAAAAAAAACAGTTGTCTTATATTCATATATTGTTCAACTTTATAGGATATTTGGCCAAATTATATGTATAAATTACTATCCGGTAGTCACTCTACAAAACAACTTAGAATTAAGGCATTTGAGTATATACCATATGAAAACATCATAATTACAATGCATACATATATTCCGATGTATATAACATATGCATGTGTACATATATATTGAGAGATTGCAATAAGTAAATACTTTCAATGCCATTTTATGTCACTTCCATTCAATATGCACCAAAAAATAATGCCCTGACATACAGTTGCCGTACATATATTGTATATATTGAAGAATATTTTACGTATAATACCTTTTAGCTAGAGTATATATAAATATATTGAAATGATCAATGATTTGCTAACGGTTGGTTTTCTGCCATGGGGTTGCACCTAACGAATGGTTTAGAAAATATTATATTGCATTGTTTATATCTATGTATATTTGATTATTTACGAAAATATAGTTCACACGTTATAAAGCCTTGGGATTTTTTGTGCACATTTCTACACGGTGTTATTATCATAAACTACAAAATCAAAAGAAAAAAATTAAATTTGTAATTACCTAAAAATAAAAACTAATAGAACTTGATCTTTGGCAACTTAAAAGTTAATATCACACAAAATATGTTTATAACAGCGCAACAAACCGAATTTTATAAGCCAATGCTCACATTACAAATGATAATAAATAGAATATGAGTATTCATTATATAATAATTATTGAGAGAGTTATATAAGTAAAGAACATGCGTTTGCGTTTGCATGTTCTATTTGTGGTTTTCAGCAAATCAGCTAGAGTATTACTATAATCATCATTGAGTTATGTTTTCCCAGATCGTGTAAATTTATATATAAGCATAGTTGAAATATATATAGTTTCGTGATTTAAAGTGGATATCCCAAAGCTGCCGACAAAAGCGGTTCCCAGGCGCGATTTATATCCATATAGAGCATTGTGCACTGCTCAGCGATCGCTTCATCATCGTCAAGAATTGTGATGGGGAAAAGATCGTTCTATTTAGATGATACACAATGTTATTAATCATTAATTTGAATCATTTATATTATTATTGAAATTGATTGGCGTACGTTTTTGGCTTGCCATAGCTGTTCGAGTAGCCGTAAAAAGCGTTGCATTTCCATGCTGCTCGCGAAGAAAATAACTAGATCATCTAGACACTCTACAGGTGCCTCTTGACAAGAAAACTCCAGTATACACCACCAAGTCTCGTTATGTGAGGGTATTTTGATACCAGTCATTGCTTTAATGTCCGCACAAGTTAGTATTTCCAGACCTGAATTTTTACCATACACGCTGCTCATGCTTTGTGCTTGCTTAGGTGATGTAGCGTTTCTTGTTATAGATTTGGAAGTATTTAATGATTGCTTAGTGGGCGTCGAGCTGAGCGAGGAACAGGACCGTTGAGTGCCACGCGTGGGCGTGCTCACGGTCGAGCTTAGCTGATATATAAATACAATTAGCGAACTATCGTTCACATGTAGTAATAAATACTTACCAAACTGCTTGTTTCAAAGATGCACAACATTTCCTCTTCGCGCAGTTGATTTTTGTTCTCTAGTTGTGCAGAAGAGGTCTCTATTTGATCGGTTAACTTACGTAGTGGGGCAGCAAAATCCTCGCGAAGCGTTATTAAATGATTCTGAGTAACTATTAATGAGCAGCCCAGTGTCTTATGTCTTTCCTGCTGTTCGAATAACTGCCATAAATTTCAAAATTAATATTAATCAGACCAATGGCCGTTAACTTTTACAACTTACACCACTAGCTGACTGCAGCAGTGCCTGTAGCCATTCCGAAGTAACAAATTCATCCGGTGCTGCCATTTGTAGCAGTTCGCCCTTAAGAATTACCTCAAAGCAATGGGGACGGGTGGATTTTACAGCACGTCTTGCACCTTGACATTCTGCCAACGCCATTGCCCAACTGGGTAGCTTCTGTGAGGAGTCATGGAACATGTACAGCACACCAGCTCTGAAAGTTTCAATTTTACTGTAGATCAAATTTTTTAGCTTAACTTAGCTCAGCTTACTTTAACAAAAAGTATCCCGGCTGCCAGCTTATCTTTGCTATTGCAGTCGCTGTAGCCGTTTCTCTCACCCGTCGATGCATGAGGAATCCCTTGATGTGCGGTCCCAACGGCTCCTGTTCGCCGTCTAACCCCATACCTAAGGCGCCACCAGCTGGCATGTTAACCACAGCGTAGAACATCCAACGCTCATTCTTGCCTACGCAACAGTTTACACGTACAAAATCTTGTAACGGTGCCAGATGTTCAAGCGTCAGCTGGCCCACAGCGGGCAGCGTTGATCCACTCCGACGTGCGCACAGCTCCAGATTGGCGACCAGTGCATCAGCTGGATATGGTCCACCAGCTAGCAACACCTGCTGCATATCCCTCATGCTGTTGCTGAGCAGCACCGTATTGCCAAATGGTCCCATCTATGATTATATTAAATGCTTTATATGCCACTGTTTTCACATCTCTTCCGCTTAGTAGCTCACCAATATAACATCTAGATCTTTGTAGGCGAGTACGAATTTAGCGCAAAGGCAATTTCGTACCATATCTGTCACATAGAGGGTTCTGTCGGTGAGCAGCACTAGGACCGGGGTCATAAATCCTTCGCGACTGTAACCGGTATACAACTTGAACACCTGTAGGGTATTTAAATGTAACGGTGAAATAAAAATTAATTGATATTTTATGTTATGCAGTACTCAAATTTGATAATTCAATATCTATTGTCAATATCTATACAAATTTAATAAATACGTAAAACATCTTCAGAACAAAATATTATTAAGCTTTACCTTGAGCAGCTGTTCATTGGATTCACGTAAAATAGGTAATTTCTTGCCATTAAATAGATCAATGGATATTTCTCCAATTCCTAGTTCAAAGCGAGACACATCGCCCGGTACATCTAGATCCATACCAACGGCAAGTTCTCGCCTCGGTGAATTAGCGCCCGACATCTCTATCTCCATCGCTATCTCGGCATTCAAATCGTCAATGAGCTCATAATTCGTGGGTCTCACACCGCGCACATAAAGATTCGAACCGAAATGCCTGTGTTCATTACGCAACTTATCCGCAAAAAAATCATTTTTTCGGATGGACGATTCAAGAATTTTTTTCTGGGTCACATTGCGCAAAAAACGATTGATTAACGAAGTTTTAGCTGCCGGCGCGGTAGGCTTTAGTAGATGCCCATAGTCAACGTCATTGTAGTCTACTATGACAAGATCGTTTTCCGTAGACGGTCGCTCATTGTTTGTATCCGTGGTGGTGGTTATAGTTAGAATATCATCAAACTCCTCGCTCAGTATAGTGTTCTTAGAATCACGTCCACTACCGCATGCTGTCATGGTACTGCGTGCACTGCCAATGTAGCTGCTCGGACTGTGCAATGCGCGGCTGTGCGACGCTTCGCCATAACGTGGCGGCTGTCCACTTCGCTTCTTCAGGGGCGAAGGTAGGTGACGGGATTGACGTTCGACACTACCAAGCACTAAACCCTGCACGTTGTTCGGGGCCTCTGGCTTATGACAGGAGGTGGAATTGCTGTTAGTGTTATTGCTAATGGAGCTAAGCTCAGATATGGTGGACGAGGATTGGGTGGTGGGGAGATTTTTTATGATGGATTGCTGTTGATGTGGATGTATCTGTGCTTGTTGCTGCTGTAAGCTTTGTTTGGCCCTGGGCATTTTAGAAGCTAAAAGAAAAAAAGTAAATGCATTGAAAAATTATTCTAACCATCTCATTCCCATTGCTTACCAAAATAACTATCTGTTGCTGCCTGTTGTTGCTGCTGTTGCTCCAGCTTTATCTTTTGTTCCTGTTCCTTATCGACTGTCGTATTGCCTGAACCTTCCTTCAGACTCCGAAAAAAGTTACTAAACGTCTTGGCTATAGGTGCACCCATAAAAGTGCTCCGCAACTGACTAGCTGGCTCCGCAATAGGTGTGTCCCGCTCCAATAAGCTGGCTACGCTGCTATGCTGAGTCATCGCTAAGTTAAGCTCTGTATGCTGCGGTTCGCTGGTTGTTTCATAAGAGACGCCCGTATGTTCAAAGACCGTGCTCTCGCAGTTGATAATAAACTTGCTTCGGAATTCGCTTTGAGTGCTGGTGACAATTGGTGCCGCAATGAATGGTTCGTTATCAAACTCATCTTGCCGTCGAAGCAGATGTGGCTGCTCCAAGGGGGATGCCTCTGCAGAGCTGCTTGCATCTTCGTTCTTTCGGCGCAGCTGTTCGTCTACATTGTGCACAAATTTTTTTACACATTGCGCCTGCTTGGTACCATCCAGGCTCTTGCTGAGAAATGGTTTGGCTTTTAACGGCGGCGAATTTGATGAATCACATTCTCCGTATGATTTCATTTTATGCTCTGGTGTTTGCTCCGCCTCTGGTATGCATTCGACTACCGATTGTAAGTCCTCCGAGAGTTCGGGGACACCACGCTCTGGCAGCGGCATGGTGAAGATACTCTTTAAGGAGCCAAATATCATTTTGCTGCTATTGTCGAGTAGCTGGTGCTTAATATCATGCACATTGAACTTCTTTACACGGTCACTGAGATCTTGCTCTTGTATAATATTTGTGTGGCGTTTGGTTTTTTTCAGGCAGCTGGACTTTGGCTTCTTTTCCTTGTTCCATACAGATTTCTGCTTAGGACTGCCTGCATCCCCTATATTCGGCTCTGAGTAGTAACAACTGTCCCCTGCATTAACCGATAATAAGATATATTCGATAATTGTTAGATATATATAATAATCTAGATAACTTACCAATTAAATTATTGTTGGCATTGCTCATGCCAATACAATCGCATGAACTACTCTTGGCTTGTTCATACTGTTTCCGATTGTCATTGGATTTGCTATTAGAATTCTTGTCATGCTCCTCTGAATCAAGACTGGAATTGGAGCTGCTACAGGCACACCGATACAGCAATTGGTCATTCTGTCCTGCAGGTTTCACTGTGGTCGGGCCATATTCAAATACGCCGGAATTGTCATATTGTAGTCCCGTGGGCTCGTTAGTATCATAGATATCGGTATTCCCATAGTCTAGGACATCTGAGCAAGCATTTCTATAGACCATCCGACGATTATGACCAAATGCACTGCGACCAGCCGCCTGATCTGAATCCATACCAGCTGTGCTCAGTTCAGTAGGTGCCTGCACACTCTCGCGTTCTGGGCACCAGGAATAGCGACCAGCAGCATTAGTGACACCCACCGAATTGCCGGCTACTACAGCTAATTTGCGTCCATTTTTGTATGTGATGAAGCCATGCTCAATGTGTATGTTGTCGGTCCTTGTGTTCTTTAAAATATCTTCATGAAAGGACACGCGCTTTTTGGGCGCTTTGGGTGTAGATGAAGTCTTGTGGACTTTGCGCCTGTACACGATCTTTTCAGTGGTATCGAAAGTCGAACAGACGCTGGCCGTCATTCCTTCCTCAGCAGCCACATTGGAATTATTATCCATTGGCTCCTGCTGATGCAGCTGCTGTTTACTTGAAGCTGAAATAGTTTTCACTGAATCCTCGAACTCCAAACCTGACTGGGAACAGAGTGATTCAATCATAACATCACTATTCTCCGAATCCAGCATTTGTATGCCTGAGTCGCTAGGTGTTGTGTCTTCCAAGCTGCTGCTATTCAAACTCGAAGTCATTTTGTCGACGCTAGGTGACACCTTGGCGTGCAGATTATTGTTGACCTTTGGTAATAGCGGTGACTCCATTACGACATCCTACGTATATGAAGAATTGTATTTGCGGATTAAATTTTATGCCACTTGTCCTTATAGTTGTCAAATATGAAGGGAGTTTGATTTTCGCCTTTAAGACAATTCCATTCACGTTTGAAAAAAAAGAAAGAGCGAAGGTTATCAAATAATAGTTATTATACTTCAGTTCGAATTCACTTTTCGGTATCTTCGGTCAAGTAATCAATATGTATACAAATTGCACACTGCGCCGCAGCCGCATCACGTCACTGTGCAACAAAGGAGTATACGGATAACCCCCAACCCAACCCCGCTTATTTTGCACAACCAACAAGCAGCCCCAACTTTACAATCAGGCACCAAAATATTTTAACGGCCAATTCAAGAAACTAACCTTGGATTTATCGGAATTCTATGTTAAACGTAAGTGCGGCACTTTTAATTAAGTGAGTTAATTGTGTTCTACATATATTGTGTGTCTCAAAAGTATTTTAGTTACATTTTAAAACACTAAGTACACACAAGTAAAGCAAATCAATATTTATCAAAAAAAAAAAGGTAGTGTTGCCATCATGTTGCAATTTTTTATCCTACGGTCAGCTACTGCGCACAGCTGTGTGCAATTTCGTAGATCTGGCAACGCTTATATGTTAACAACAGGTGTATAGTATTTCGCGCGTATTCTAACATATTTTAAATTTATTTTATATTGTTCAGAGAACTTTTTTGTTTAGTTTCATAACGAAGAGATTTAAAGAGCAATAAGAACAGATACAAATAACTATAACAGAAATTATATGTAAAATTTGACAAACCTTCCGAAGTAGTGGGCATATCGATATTATAGTGCAATTGGACTATTAAAAATCTGTTGTAGTCTCGGTTTTAAGGTTTTAATTTGTGCGCGACTTGGCAATTAACTGGTATATGGGCTTCAACCTTAGTTCTTTTGTTGTTCTTTTTGCTTTTACCTCAGGCATGTCATTTTTGAAAAGTACAATACAAAGAGAATGAATGGCAATGAAAACGAACGAAACCATAGAAATTAATTTTATCACACCTTGAACAGTGCATACGTGTATATAACTCTTTTATATTTTTTTTCAATTCGGTTTGCGGTATAAGCTAACAAAAGAAAAAAATCGTCTTGCATTTATTAAATAATCCAATAAATTCAAATCAAATGCGTCAACTGATGCGAAAATGGTTGAGCTCCGTTGGTTAATAGAAAAATGTGATTCAATGCAGAACAATGTGCCGTAAAGCTACTAAACTGAAAAATAAACACAAAAAACAACAGTTGAGAACGCGCAAAATTATGCAATATAAATTAATGTAGCAGATTAGCGGTTTTTTGAATTAACATATTGGATTTTCCAAATATAATTCGTAGAATCGAAGAGGCGAGTGTGTTCAAAATGCAAATGCCAAAAATATTTAGACAAGTTGAACAGCATAATTTCCTGATTGTAGTTGCAATCTATATGCATATTCTAGAAAACACAATTCAATTATGTGATTGTGTTCATGGTTACAGGTAAAATATATAAGTGTCTAACATGTAATATCTAAGTTAGTAGAAAGCATTGCATCAGACAAAATTGCAGCATAACCTCAATTTGAAAGAGTCTCCAACGCCGTCCGAATAAGAGAAATAATGCAACGAACGCTCATTCCCATTATTAAAGCAGTGTTATTTCAAAATTAATGCAATTATTGCAAATAATTATATTTACTTGCTTTTCTGCAGAAATAATACCGAGAGCGCCGAGCTGGTTTCTCATTATGAATCGAGTCTATCGCTGCCAGATATTTTGCCTATACCATCTAAAACCTATGACAAAAATCGAGCGCCCAAGCTGCTAGGTCAGCCAACAGTTGTTTACTTCCATGTTACAGTACTCTCCCTTGATTCAATTAACGAGGAGTCGATGGTAATCAGTTAGTAGTTTCTGCATATAGTTCTTAAAAGCTTTTCATTTTAATTTTTTATAGACCTATGTGACCGACATATTCTTAGCACAAAGCTGGCGCGATCCACGACTGCGTTTGCCGGAGAACATGAGCGAACAGTATCGCATTCTAGACGTGGATTGGCTGCACAGTATTTGGCGTCCTGATTGCTTCTTTAAGAATGCAAAAAAGGTGACTTTCCATGAGATGAGCATACCCAATCATTATCTTTGGCTCTATCACGATAAAACTCTGCTCTATATGTCCAAGCTGACGCTTGTGCTATCCTGCGCTATGAAATTTGAGTCCTATCCACATGATACACAAATATGCTCAATGATGATAGAGAGTTGTAAGTGTTACAATCTTCTAAGAACGGAACAAATTCGATAATATTTGTATATTTTAGTATCCCATACAGTAGAGGATTTGGTGTTCATTTGGAACATGACTGATCCGCTAGTGGTCAATGCTGAGATCGAGCTGCCTCAATTGGACATATCCAATAACTATACAACCGATTGCACTATTGAGTACTCGACGGGTAAGTTCATTCATATATAAACCTAAATTGTTTCATTTCTATCCATCCTGTAGGAAATTTTACTTGCCTTGCCATAGTCTTCAACTTGCGCCGACGCCTGGGATATCACCTGTTCCACACCTATATACCCTCGGCTTTGATCGTGGTCATGTCATGGATCTCGTTTTGGATTAAACCGGAGGCTATTCCGGCCCGCGTCACTCTTGGTGTGACGTCGCTTCTTACACTGGCCACACAGAATACACAATCCCAACAATCGCTGCCGCCAGTATCCTATGTTAAGGCTATCGATGTCTGGATGTCATCATGTTCCGTTTTCGTATTTCTATCACTCATGGAGTTCGCAGTAGTCAACAATTATATGGGTCCGGTGGCTACTAAGGCCATGAAAGGTTACTCGGATGAGAATATCACAGACATGGATGATTTAAAGGTGAGTTGAAACATTATCCAGGAACACTTTAAATTAGCCAAAACTGAAACATATAGCGCGTCTTGCAGCATCACCATCGGGAGTCTATTATAGAGCCACAATATGACACCTTTTGCCATGGCCATGCCACCGCCATCTATATAGACAAATTTTCGCGCTTCTTTTTCCCTTTCTCATTTTTCATACTAAATATTGTCTATTGGACGACGTTTCTATGATTCGATGTGAAGCAGCTGTTGAAGTAATTAAATGAAAATTATAATTATTATACAAAGCGCATTTGTTTAAAAATGTATATAGTATGTAAGTCACAAATGAATTTGCAAGTTAATTATATAATATACATAAAAATATATTATATAATACAATACATAAATAAAGAAAGACGTTTATTAATTAAATTTAATTTAGAGGAAGAAATTAAGAAATGCATTTTAATTGCGCAACAAAGGTGGAATTATCTTTGGTATTTTTACTATATATGTATATAGACTTTAGACATATAGCATATACAATAATATGTAAATATGTATAAATGGATATAAAGGTGCTACCGTGACTTCCTGTTACTTCTCCATTTCCATTTTCTTGTCTCTATTCATTCTTTTCAGCTTTATACGTAATCACATTATATTATAGTATCCTTCTTAATATATGCACATTTAGAGCACTTATCTTTCATTCATTTCTGTTACTTTATGTTTTCACTAAATTTTCTTAGCTTTTGTCGCCTACGTTAATTGATGCTAAATAATCAAGTAATTAATGCATTATGCGAGTGTTAATCAACAACTTTTGACACTAATTTAACTTATATATGTAAAAATATTTCGGTTATAAATAATACACACAAAGTTATTATAGATCCGAAGTAATACACGCGTTGATAAATAAATACTCTCTCACATATAAAAAAAAATTATATGAACATATACATGTATAGGATTCAATAATAATAACATAATTTGGATTGTCCTACAACAAAACAGAACGTTCCGGTTTTATATATATAAATATACATATTTATATATATTAGTTGGGGAGCACATCACGCAAAGAATGAAAGGCTAGTAGTCGCGGGAATAGAAGCGCCAGAATGATTAACAGTATATTTTGCACTTGCTGATGATTATGATGATGAGAAAGATGGCTCTACTGCAAACAGGCTTGCAGCTTTTCAGTCCATTCCTGAGCCAGGTTTGCATTCATCGCATAGAAGTTATAGGTACGTTTCGAAGTTTTCAACTGTTTAAAAACCAGAATTGTTATATAATTTTCATAATTTGTAGCACTGTGTTATCAATACAACTTTACTACAAATACACTTACATCGAAGAAGCCCTTTTCATCAACGCGTTTCGTGCCAATTTGTGCAGGCTGCGCAGCCGTCACTGACTGTACCTCGGCCAGTTCTGAAAAATATACATTTTCGATTATTGAAGTACATTTTTAAAATTTCAACTTAAAGCATTACCTATAATTCCCTTGGGTGCTGTATCATCTGATGTATCATAGTAGCGCAATTGATGTTTGATCGAGTCTAGTACGAACCAACGCTGTTTCCATCCTTTTAGCAGAGCTCCACGCTTATACAGATGTCTGTAAATGGAAGATGAAGCATGAAATAGATACATATTGTAAAAAATATACTATTCAAATAAATAAAATACATACCCTTCGTGGGTTCGATTTTCGGCAACATTGCTACTAAATTGGTTATAGAAGTGGTGGCTGGAGGTACGCGCCGTGGTCGCGGCACTAGATGCGATGCTTGCAGTATCCCCTTGGGACATGTTGACATTCGGCGGTCCAACATTACCATCTATGGCCTTGTATTTGGTGCAATTCTTCATCGACAGTTCAGTACACTTTTCATGATATGAATTGCCACAGTCCATGCAGCGGTAGCCAACAGGTCCCCAAAGCAGCTTGGTACAATGATTGCAATTTGTAGGTGTCGTATACGGATGCTTCTCAAAGCGATGAGGATGAAAGAACTTGTCCTGATACCCAGCAAGGCGGCCCTTCATAATGATTTCGAGTGTTGAGCGTTTATGCTGATGTGTCTGTACCAGCATACTGTTAAGCGATGTTTTTCGCGATAGTGACTCCACATGTGGCACCACCATGTTGTTCCACACCTGCTGCCACTTTTGCGGCAAATGGCCCCGTTCTGTTTCCGCTTGCTTCACTTCGCTGAGCAAACATACATAGGCATTGGGATTGCACTTCTCAATGTTGTCGTAGCCA
The DNA here is from genome assembly GCA_020883555.1 of Drosophila nannoptera. NCBI lineage: Eukaryota > Metazoa > Arthropoda > Insecta > Diptera > Drosophilidae > Drosophila > Drosophila nannoptera. The sequence continues at coordinate 2,707,969 of JABVZY010000307.1, forward strand.
GCGCTGATAACCATGCGCTTGCCCTTCATTTCGGAAAGATCGATTTCATCATCCACGTTTGTCACCTCAAGATCGTAGGGCGGTCCCTGCGCCAGCTCCTCGTTGGTATAAAAACCCCATAAGTCTAATGCAGCTACGCTATTTTGTGGACGCAGCACCACATCTCTGTGGCCAGAAAAAAGAAAATTGTAGAAAATGGGCGATTTGTTGTGCTGCCTCTCGATATAATCGAAAATGGAGTGTCCAATACGATTCATCTGAGTTGGGGTACGTGGGCTGCGAATATCTAGCGGATAAACGTTGCACTCATCATCCGAACCATTTCCAGCGCTCCCTCCACCACCAAACATATGCTTTGTTCCCAGTGAACCACGTTTATCCTCCATGGACGCAATCCCTGAATCGTACCGCTCCAATTCGCAATCGAATAAGAATGTGCGAAAGCGACACGAAACCACATGATAGGCCAAAAAGCGTAAGTAGAAATCATTAAACTCAAACGCCATCGGAAACTGTCGTTGCAGTTGATAGACCACATCCAAAAATTGCAAAAATGTGGGCGCAAAGGCGATATTTGTGCTTGCATGGGATGGTTTTAGATTGCTGCGATGGGCAAAACGATGTCCAAATGCGAGCCACTCCTTTTCAATCAGGACACGAAAACCATCAATAGTACGATAATATGGATCTAAACATAGTTGTGCGATAGCTGACAACTGGGCGGTAACATCCGAGCCATCTTCCAGCGACAACATCACGCTGCTCTCTTGCAAATCAATAAGGTCGACCACGGCCCCAGACAACTGCAATAGGGTTGAGATTTGCTGCAGCCAATCCGATTGTTCAACCATTTTTGGAAAACTCTGACCATCAGGATCATTAGCATTTTGCGAGGGCATACAGGCACGTATTAATTTCTTAAAGGCTGAGCGAGATTGCCGTATATCTGGATAGTCGACGGGTATGAAATCCGCGCAAAAATCACCATTTAAATTCGATTTCGCTTGCGATTTTTCACCTGATAAAAGATGAAATCTGTTATATTAAATTTATATCATTAGGACATAAAGTGACTTACCCAATGCATAAAGCCGCATCTTTCTAAATGCGTTGGCCGCTATGTTCCTTTCATTCCCTTTCATTGTGCCTCCTTTGTTGCCCGAAGCACAAACTTTATTACCATCGTTAGCACTCAAATTGGAGCGCTGCTTGCGCATCAGCTCGGGTGTTAGAGATTGATGATCATCGCCATGTCCGAGCAGCGAGTTCATTGAGAGATTCATGACCGTATATTTATTGATCGGGTCTAGTTGTGTCAACTTGGGCATTGTGTTGATTAAGGCCATAAAATACTTGTCCTGTTCCGGATAGTGGGTGACATCGTTATGCGTCATAGTGTTTGCACCTGTGGTATTCTTTATCATGCCAATAACTGATTTGCTATTGGGCTGTGCACCACGTATCAGAAGAGACCCATTATTGTGACGCCAGGTGGGTAGTGGTATTCGCTGACTTTTAAAACAGCGTCCCAAGTGAGCCATGGCAGCATCGCTGCACTGGACCGGAGCCACTATAATAGCCGGATATGTGCGACATGTCGCATAGTTAGCATTTACATTACTAATGCGAAAGCCCAACTGAGAATCGGCATCAAAACCGAGACGCTTCCAGTCGCGCACATAGCTGCGCTCTCGCATCCGCTCAATATCCTTTGTGGTCAGCAAGCGTGGGACTGTTTCGTTTTGTTGAGTCTCAAACTCATCCCCATCTTCCAGTTCATCGTCTATAGAGCGTGTTTCTAATGCATCTGCGCTTCCTCCTCCAGCTCCACCCAGCTCATACTCAGGCACCAATTTCCGTTTTGTTTGGACTTTTTGTTTAAATCCAGCTTTTTTAGCTGTTCGTAATAGCGTTTTCTTTGCAAAACCTTTAAGCGTGGAGTACTTCTCCTTGGTTTTTAAGGGCACAACACCTTGAAGCATCGTGCCGTATGATTGAAATGCGAAATACTCAAACTCATCGAAGGGATGGCGTGCTTTGTTAAGTGTTTTGCGAAATGTTTCTATCTGCTCCAGTGTTACTTCCGTGTCGAATGCAATTTTGAGCAGCTGAAAGGTGCTGGAACGTAACTGAAGGCCTTCCGGCAATGTCTGATCCAGATGAGCTAAATACAGCATCGATATCTTTTTCTCTTTGAGCAACGAGGCGATGGGAAAGGCGCGCACGATTGTCTGTTCGCAAAATAGCGGATCACAGGGTGAGCCCTTGAAAACAATACGATAGTTCGTCAAGAACAGTGCACCCTCTGCTGGTATCAAACACTGGGTGTCATCTTCGCGTCCATCGGGCATAAGAAAACAACGTAAATGATCATTGGCTAATTCCTCGCCAGGTAGTAGACAAGGCGTTTGAATTTTAGGTTTCTGTACATGTGGATGACGCTTGGCCTCCAAATAAACTGGTTCCAGCGATTCAATATGCATGTGAACCACTCCCGGAACCATGTCGTGCAGGTTACGTATGTGCTCTGACGTAACTCCGCCCTCCGTACAAACGCAATCAATAAACCGCGAAATCGTTTTGCCGACTGTGACGCCTATTTCCGACGCATCGTTCTCCTCGAAGCCCTCGTCGGAATGTTCGCTCAGACTATGTGAGCCCATAATACTGTAAATAAAGAAATCGTAAATACTTTTCTTTAGTTGTTTTATATATTATTTTACCTATTGGAAACGCTGTGATTCTCTTCGAGCCGAAAAGCCGGCTTAGGTTTGCTGGCGGCATCCACGTTAACGTCAAGCGGTATCAGCAAGGAGACCATGCGATTAGCAAAGTGTATGGCTTGGCTATAGAGCGTGGACTCTTCCGACTTGGCCAGCTCGGCCTTTTTCTCTTCCTCGATGGTGGGACTCTTTCTCAATTGCTCTGCAGTTATTTCCAATGCAGTTGGCTCTTCGAGAGGAACTTCGTCCAGAACACAATTGGCTTCTTTGTTGTGTTCATTTTGACGACGCTGCAGTAAGTATAGAGCTTTAATTTGCGCCTGTACATCCTGAAAAAATGTGGACTCCCAGAATTGTAAATTTTTCCATATGACATGATCTTGTATCTCCGTGTACGCAAATTGCACGACACCCATTGAGAGTTTTCGACAGAATATAGTTGACATGGGAAGTAGAGCTGCCGCTACAGTATATTCATCAACACCCGAGGAATTCTGTAGCGCTTTGTTCATGAATCGCACAACCAAGTCGAATTGCTGATGATCCAGTACCGCCTTGTTACCGTGCACATAGCCAAATAGTTCGCGGCACAGGATGAGACGGGCATCCCTATGTTTAAGAGTACGCATTACTGCGGGCAACAGTTTTCTAGCATCCGCTATTCTATTCTCAAATATATATGAGACACAGGTGCGCAGTACTTCTAAACGGCGTGCAGAATTATGAACTGTTGTTGGTCGTAATTCCAACGCTTCCGGCAAGCGGGGACCCATGGGTATAATTCTGGGTTGATTACGTGTTACATGAAACCGTTGTGACTGTCCATTCTTCCGGATTCCATCTTGTATTATAAGCTCTACTTTCTCTGCGCTAATACGTGGAAATGCAGGTTGATGAATGCGCTGAAAAGAGCCCTGCGGTGGTCGTAGAACTTTTTGTGCATAGGTAGTATGAGCATTAGATGCCTCATTTTCGTAAAGCGTGCGGCCAAGCTCTTGGATATGTGTGAGTATCTGCAACAGAGAATCAAGGATTAGATTGGAATAGCTTAACCCTATTGAACATTTTCGATTACATACAAGATTCCTGTTTTGTGATTCTGATTTAAGGAGTTCGTTCATAGAGCTGTACAGCTCATCCCATGCATCAGCCGCCCGCCAAGGTGGACCACGTTCATTAACAAAAGTGGTAAAAAACATGCTGTCGAGAACGCGAAACAAAAATTCACTCTCAATCATATCACGGGCTCCTAAGAAGCCAGCCTTGTGAAATGTAATCACAGTCTTCGGATGAATGCGAATTATAGTCAGACAGGAGCGATATCCTTGCAGCAACTGTGCGAACAGACGCATAAATATTGCGCGCAGCTCCTTGTCAATTTGGGCCTCCGTTTTAGCCATCGCTTGAGTCGGACGTTCGTTATTAGGAAATGCGAGATCCGCTTGCGCTAAATTTGGAAAAAGTATCATGCTGAGCAGATCCTGGGTTTGTTCCCACAATGGTGAAGGAAATATGGGCACAGGTGGTGTCAGTGCATCTGGTATTGTCACTAAGCCACCATCCAAATCAACCACAATGACATCAAGTAAATCCGTAATTTCAGTTTGGAGAGAACTGTGTATGCCCATAATAAAGGGCGTCGGCGTGGAAAGGACCTCCGTAAGAGGTGCGGGAAGTATGGGTATATACACATGCGTATAACGAAACGGATACATGAGTGCAACTAATGCCCTGCAGCTGTCCGTAAGATGCCAATAGCACTTGGAGTGAAAGAGTATTTTGTTTTCGGTCATCACAGCGCATAATAATATCAGCACATTTTTGATGCCCAGCTGCTTGAACAGAAAGTAGACACCACTTCCCGTCATTGGCAGCGACGAGCTCTGCGGTGGTTGCAACGATTGCTTATCGCCGGCGCCAATCGAGAATCGCACCTGCGGTCCACCAGCCGGTGGGACCTGTATGCAACCTAGAATGTTGCCAATCAGATTCTCCATGGCATATGGCAAGTTTTCTATATAGACCGTGTAAATGGTTCCCAGGCAGTTCTGTGAAATAGAATGTTTATACAAAAATTTTATATTGTTCTTAACTTTGGCACAAAAAAAATGCATTTACCTTAAACGTCTCCGCGCAGTCCAGTCGAGATATGAGCACCAAACACTTTGGTGCGTACATAACACTATGATGCATGATAGGCTCTACGGGCGTCGACCCTATCAGACCACGACTGCTGCTGCCATTACCATTGTTGGCAATCGTCTCATCCTCGTCGTCCACGCTCCTAGTCTGAGTGATGGCCAGAGTCTCATGAAAGCTTAAACACGCACAATAGTGCTTATTCGCATCGATGTCGGTGAGCACCGAAATAAAGAATTTCGGCTCTTGTTTCTCATACGATAGATTCCAACCCAGCGGCTGGCAGAACTACAATTGTTGTTATGTGGAGGGCGCTTATGTGTTTGAGTGTTCATGTGTATACTAAAAACAAAGAATACTTACCCACTCGATGCCCTCGATGAAAGGCGTATCGGGCCAATCTTTCTCAGGAAAACGTTGCACAATTTTGCCGCATATTGGCTGTCCGCTGACATTGCCGGCAGTCTCTGCAACAAAAATAAAACAAATATACATCTATTTATATATGATTATATGAACGCGGCACTCACTTTCTTTGTCGTTATCGTAGCCAACAATTACAAAGTAATCAGCGAGCCGGGACATCTCGTACGCTTACTTCGCAGCTGCACATTGCAGTCTAACTTAGAACTGGGAGGAACTGGGGAATTTTTCAATTTTTTATTCTTGCTGTTTGAGTGTTTGTGTGGTGGGGCTGCTGTTTCAGATTTTTACGTGGCCAAATCTAGAAAGTAAAATAATATTGTGGTTGTTGTATTTCTCTTTTGTTTTCATATACACACAGAAGCAACGGAAATCGCAATAGCAACCGCTTTGGCCGCCTGCCACAAAAGCTATTCCCATATAACAACAAAATTCAAGAGTTCAAACAATATAGCGGCGTGTTATGTGTTTGGCATAAGTAATCAGTATTTTAGCATTGTTGTTGATTTTTTCTTTTTGCCGTAAGCAAATAGTTTTAACGTACACAAATTTTAATTCAGAAACCACACCCCGCCCCTATTTGTAAGATCAATTGACTACTCGTATACATCGTATTAATTGTTTTAACAAAATTTTTCTTTAAACATTTACATATAGGTATACCGGTTAACCGCTCTCAAATTTTAACGTGTTAAACGTGTGGCGATTTTATTATAAACAATTTACTATAACTTTTAGATTTTTCATGCCTGCGGAATGTAGGGTTGTTGATATGCTATCGATGTATTAAAGCTCGTGACTCGATTATTGCCCGCAGTGCTGTTTAACAGTCGAATATTGTCATATTCATTACGCAGCACTAGCATTTATAACGCATTGATTACATTATTCAATTGTTTCGTAAATTCAATAATATTGCTCAGCAATCGATTGATCGAAAAAATCTATATTTTTAATAGAGACATTATTAGTTCAACCATATTTTTGATTCACTGTTTTGCCTATCGATGTACACAAGTTAATAAATCGATTCATCGATACATAGAGCAGTTAGTATGTGTGTCTGATTTTTTCCCCACGACGTTAATACTTCAGTGCTCTTTATGAAGTTTTTGCTACGATTTTGAACATATAAAAAATTTTTTTTTTAATAAAACGGAGGTAAGAAAAATACAAGAAACAAATATAATATAAAAGTGACTGCACTGCTTGCAAATTACCAATTCCATTGCATTACTATTAAGATGTCTTGTCGGGCTTCGGACAGCAGCTAAGCTTCATACGCTCTCCCTCTGTTCGTTTTGCATGCTCTCTGCATTCATGTTCATCTCTTTAGGTCGGTCGGTTCGTCTCTCTTTTTGTCTTAACACATTCACAGCTGTTTTTCAAAGAGATCTCAAGTTCTTATCAGAGCTACACTCTGAATTAAATTCTTAGTATATCCTCCGACTTTACCAAATTTAAAATTATTAAAAAAAAATGCATTGTTCAATTAAATTTCTAATCCCTTTACATATTTGGTTGTTTGGAGAACTTGAAACATACATATTTAATATCTATCACATTAGTTACGTATTTTAATTTTTACATACAGTTTGACAAGGCTTCGTTTCTAACCAATTAAGTAAAAATTCAATCAAGGCGACTGGTCGGGTCAAACATTTAAAAACTGCTCGGGAAAAAAGTCGGGTCAAACCGATGCGACATTATATATATGTTAATAAATTCTCACAGTAGGCCTTATAAATATAGATATTCAAAATTATTCGTTTCTTTTCCTCATAAAACTCATATTTACGTGATCGCGTAGGCACATTAATAATTTTTCTCATTTATGTTTGTATTTAAAAGTAAAAAAGAAAATTAACAAAAAAAAAAGCATAAGCATGGAAAATGAACAAGATGAACTCAGACATCGACAACACATCCAGGATCAGCATCATAATCAGCCTCATGAGCAGCGTCATACCGTATCTGACGTCATGCAACAGCTACGCAACCTGGAACGTAAGTGGACAGACTAACTTGATAAAATTGTCATATTAATAACCACCAATCTAATTTCAGGACTCTCCGTCTACTTTGATCAGCCGCGCGAAGCGCTGTCGGATGGCTATGTTGTAATGCCCTCCTATCTTCCAACAGAAATGCGTACTGCACAGCAGTCACCTGTGTCGGTTTCCAATGGGGC
>JABVZY010000307.1:2720938-2739038 GCA_020883555.1 Drosophila nannoptera
TAGCTATTTTTTTTGGCATCATATATTTTCATATTTTTCATATGTTTTGTGAAACTAAATTCTTGTGATTTACACACATAAATACCACATATTGTTAAAGTAGAAATACTGGCACCCGGCGGTAATTATTCAATGTACCAAACTGTAATTGTTAATTGTATATCTCCAACGCTTTCCAGTCGCTCTTCCACATAACAATTTGTCACGAAATTAAAAATGTGGTAATTTAATGAAAAACTGAACCAAACAAAACCATTCTATTCAATTGCATTTGATTCCTATCTATTGAATATAGAATTCGTTGCCATACGTAATAGATACACTGGTTGAGATCGTCGGATCTGAAGTAAAGCGGTCTATAAATAAAAAAACGGAAATTCATTTTGAATTACATCTAAGTTATCATCTACTTGGGTGGAAGCCCAAAAAAAATAATATAAATACCAATTCAAAGTTTGTCCCAAAATACTAAACCTTTATATAATTATACATTAACTGCTAATCAAATAAATATATTCAATATTAAACACAAGACACTGGATCATATAAAGTATGATCCCTTTTTTCTTTAATGAATATTGCTGAAATGAACATTTCTTGGAAACATATCGTATTTGAAGGTCGTTGTTTATTTACTTTAATAATTTGTTGATTCCTTAAATCAACTCGAACAATAGGCTGTCTTTTTCAATGTATTTCTTAGAATGCCTGTATTTATATAACTATGAATCTAAAAATTCTCCCGAAGTGGTATGTATTTTTAGGTACAAGCTAATTTTTATTAGGCTTTTGCAGCTCCAAGACTAAAGCTAAAAATTGTTAAGAAATATATATTTATATAATGCCAAGCTACAAACTTTGTATGACTGAACACTAGATGTTCTTCTAAGTAATGTTATTAGGCCCAGAGGCCGTGTTAGGGCTAGCATCGTCATTGTCGTCATCGTCGTGCTCCTTGGCCATATCGGCAAAAAAGTCTGAGGCATTTGTGCACTTTGATGAAGGCAAATTGTGATGTTTATCCTTGTAGGCGTTGTGCTTCTCGTTGTATTTAATGTCGCCGAATTCCTCGAAGTATTTTACATTCCAGAAGCGTACATCGTTGTTGTGCGACGAAGAGGCTAAAAGTTCGCCATTACTATTAATATCCATCGATTCGATTGGCATATTATGTTGGCCGACAACACCAAGATTTCTATATGGTGCAATATGACAAGCACGTATATTGCCATCTTCACCCGCAACGCAAGCAATCCTGTCCGTAATGGGTATCATCAGGCTTATGGGACTTTTGATTCCTGGGTACATGTCACAATGGTATCCAAAGAACCCCCAATTGTAAGTATAAAGGCGACCCTTAGAGGTGCCCGCTACCAATTTAGAACTGCCACGGTAAATACCCATACAGTTCATTTCCTCTTCGTATGGTTCCGACTGCACGTACAATTTTCGAGCACCAATATTGAAAGTGGTTAAGTAACCATCGGCACTAGTAACCAACAGTAGCTTGTTCTGTTCATTCGTTAGTATTTGGGTGATCTGGTCTTCCACTTCTTTCAATTCGAATATCGGATCTTTTGTGCGAAAATCCCAAAGTTTGACGGTGCCTGCATCGTCACCTGTAGCAAACAAACGCTCATCGAGCACATACAGCTTATTAATGGCATCATCGTGAGCCGTCTCGTATAATTTCTTCAGCTTCTCAGTTTCCATATCGGTTACCATGACGCACTTATCCTTCGAGCATGTAATTAAATTTCGTCCATCTTCGGTGAACTCAACATCGCGACAGGCTTTGGCATGCACCTCAATCGACCGTAAAAGCTTATTCTCCTCATTGCCATATTCATAGAGATGTACGTCACCAATAATTGTGGCCAGGGCAATGATATCACGTTCTGGATGAAAACAAATATCTGTGATAAAATCTTCAAGTTTTATCTCTGGTGGGGCACTGCGTGGTTTTTTTATAGCTGCAATAATAGCTAACACTGTCTCATCCGTTTCCTCATCCTCGTCCAAATGTGAGTAATCGGTTGATCCATTAAGACCTGAACCACTAGGGCCCGCTCCATCCGTGGAATTTTGTTTGCGTCGCTTTGCATTGCTAGCACCACCCGCAGCTGCATCGTCTACCATTGAATCATCAGAATCGGAGTCCTCTGCATTTGGATCAAAGCTGTCATCACTGTTAATGCCTTCATTCGAGCTACTATTTCCATCATTCTGTCCTATCTCTGGTGGATCCATATCCACCAAATCATATTCATCGTCATCACTTTCGGACTCGTTAAGCACATTTTGTTCTATCTCAGCTATTACACCAACTACCATATCGTCGTCAATATCGTCGAGCTCGTCTTCATCCACAGGGGTTTTGAAATATTCGTGCCTGCAAAATTTGCATCTCGAAGTTCATTTCAACTATAAAATTATATTATACTCACGTATGCATTGTAGGGATGACCTAAAATCGTAATTTTCTGCTTTTTTAGACTGACCACGCTTTTTTCCGCCAGAACAGCCCAAATCTTCGAGTGGTAAGAGGAAGCAAGGTACACAACAAAAAACATGCCTGGCAAACAGCTGATTATATGGTAGCAACGTAAATGACTAGTTATGAAATACCCTATATTTACACGCAGTTGCATTCGATTCTACTGATTACGCAAAATTAGTTTTAATGGAAAATCGAATTAATTATAAATCGTTTAATAAGTTTGACATTTTCAACAAAATACTGCATGTAAACAGCTAGTGTTAGCTCTACGATATATTTTGCTTACAGGATATTTAAAAAAGTGTATGAAAGCAGTGTTGCCAGATTACAAGGAAAAATGTATATCAGTCACCATCAACTTCTAGCAATGGTGTAATAAAAAACCTAACGTACATTTCCTCCTGATCATCACACTGCATCATAAAATGTAGCTCTAACAAACCAGTGGCATCAGTTTTAATGGCCACTTTTGAGGCCACCTGCATTGCTTTATTTGTTAGTTTTATTTGCTGACTTTTGTATCTCGCCACAGTAGTCTCTCGGCAATTGAACAACATAATCATATCGCTAGACTTGGCCACTTCCACGCTAGACTCTGCCTGCATAACTCCTAATGTGGTGATCCGGAAGTGTGGTTTTAATGGTGATACAGTAAGTTCGTACTCTTCAGCTGCTTTGTCCAGCTCGTGAAAAATATTAGATAAGTCAGGACCACGCATAAATATAGTGTTTAAGCTAGAGCTGTTTAAATCTAGTTCATATTCCATGGGCTCCTCCACGTTTGTTGTCTTAATAGAGCACTCGGTGCTGACTTGATCGTCGTCGTGCGGCTCTAGCAATAGCAACAATGGTGCGCCTTCACCTTTATACAATATTTTAATACTGCATTCCGAGAGACCAAAAAGGCTCAAACACTCTGCGAGTACATTTATCTTCACACTGAAGCTCGGTATACCGTCTACCTTGAATTCGGCAAAGAAAGCAGGCGCTATGAACAATGTGGCCTGAATTGACTTTCCCTGTTCAACTGTGATGAGTAGGCCATCTTCACTTGCCTGCAGCGTTCCAAACTGCAAAATTAAATTTGTTTAATGAAAATTGAATATCAAAAAAAAAAAAAAAAAAAAAAAAAAACAGTCGAATACTTACATCACTGAAACATATTGCCTTAATAGAAGAGTAAAAGGTTTTGATGTGTTCCAAGCGACATACTAGTTTGTAATCCCCATATTGGGACTGCGTTAGCATTTTGCAATTTTTTATGATACCCTTTTCATACAGCACCTTCGAATGTTGCATCAATCCACATATAAATCGTTATGAAAATATCTAAATTCTTCCAGTTTCAAGATCTGTTTTCGTGGCTCTAATATCAATATCTGATGTAGTCGCTGTGCTAGCACGTGCTCGCAAGTGAAGGATACTTGATGAGTGTTACTGCTCTGCTGATCCTCTTCGATTTCAGTCAATTGCAAAACACATCGTTGAAAATAGTGGCATTTGCAGTAATTTATGCCCGGAACAACACGTACAACGTGCGCACTGTTACGTTTGCTGCTCAGTTCTACAATGTTACGAAAATTATCTGATGTATGATAGGTAATGAAACTCCACTCATCAAGCAAACGAAGCGCGCGTTCTAGTAGATCTTCGCCTAACAAAGCGCTTAGTTCTGAAAACATATGAGCGCGTTCACCTAAAAGAAACATATATTAGTGTTGTATTTAGTGGATGCAATATAATGGTTACCTATGGTTAAGCTTATGCCATTATTACGATAATACTTTTTAAAAACCTTGTCTACTAATAGAGGCAAAAAGAAATCACTCGAGTCTGAGAGTGTGCTATTATCAAGATCCATTTACATTAATAAAAAAATACGTTCGAAATATCGATTTATTATTTGGCGCTCAAATCTTGTTTTATTTTACATTGCCCAAATGTACAAATCCATGTATTGCTTAATTAAATAGTTCAATCGATTGGACTTTGCGTAATTTGTTATGTGATAAAATCTATAATGTTACTATAAATGATAAAATCGAAATATAAATCTGATTCGATATATTTTATCTTGAAGGCCTTGGCAACTCTTGCACAAAGCAATAAGTCTTGCCCGCGTTTTTTATTTTATTTTTTTTATATTTGTTTACATATTTGTGTACAGTTAAATTAAATTTGTTGTAGTTAAAATAATTGTTAAACTTGTAAACAAGTTTTCAAAATGTCAAAAAAATCAATTATCCAAAACAAACAGCTTACAATGTCTGCTTTTCTTGGCCTAGACAAGAACAGCCTGAGTCAATCGACCCAATCCACAAACACAACGAAAAAAAGTAGTATTTTACACGAATAATGCCAGATAAATATTTATATTAATAAAAGATATTTATTTATTCTAGATATTTTGGCCGCAAAAACAGCAAAAGCAAAGTTTTATAATCCTATATATCTTGATTCCTCATCATCCGATGAAGATGGGCAAAGTCAGAGCCAATCGTCATCTACAAATGCCGCAACTAAGATTAAACCGCCAGATAAGGATACTAATGGCAATGCACTTATCAAAAGGTATAGCTTCAATAATGCTAACCAATCGCCGCTAGCTCCATTGCCAAAAAATGTTGCACCCACTAACATGTCTCCTACGAAGGATACGGGCACAAAACTGAGCTTCGATAACTTCGACGAAATTCTTCAACAGGATACAGTTTATCAAGCCACGCTGTCAAAACTTAATGGCCACATTAATAAACTGGCGGAGGCACCACGCAAATTACTTTTGCATTCTCAATCTCCATGTAAATTGGATGCTACTGAGTCATCAAATGCAAGCAGCACACTGGATGACAGCTTTGATACGATGGTGAAAAATAAAATGAAAGAAAAGCCATGGTCTGAAACACCAAGTGAATCATTAGTGCCGTCCTTTAAATCCCGGCTTCAAGATTCATCAAGTTCCGTGTCGAGCTTACAAGAGGAGACCATTCGAGAACCTGTTGCAACAACGACCAAGCCCAAACTGAAAATAGTCTTCGACAACTCTCTTCCCGACTATTTACGAGATTTGGGTCAATATGATATTAGTATATCCAAGACTGATTTTGGACAGCATAATGAGACAATGCTTCGAAGCACGATGAACGTGTACAAGTGCAAGTACATAGAGCTAATGGAAAAATATTGTGAGGTGATCGATCAGATCCCTGCTGTACAATTTAATGAAATTGATGGTTTCGAAGCAAATACATTCTTAAAGTTGAAAGTAATGCGTCAAAAGTTTAAAGCACGTACTCAACTGCTGCAACGACAAATAGAACGTAAGCTACAGGATCGTGATTTGCCGTCAGACACGCCAGACTTTGATGCCTTGGAACAGGAGGAGCGCGAAATGCGAGCGGAACAGCGCGAAACAGAGACCCACACACCAAGTACCTATGCAACTGGTCCGTCAGAGGAACCAAACGAAGGCGAGATAAATGATCTGGTACTAATGACAGAGCCTAAAACAACTACAGTAAAAATAAAGTCCAGCTATACGAATGATCCACCAGAGAATTTGGACGATTTTGTACCCGTGGATTGTCCACCACAAGAGTCGGACGAGGATGATTACTTGGCTCAGAGCATGTTATTCGATGACGGCGAACCATTCATCTCCACCCAGTGCTCTCCGCCACCTCAAGCTGCCGCTTGTACTGGTGACTTAGATGATGATTTAGAGGACACATTTAATCAAATTCGTGACGAACATGACGCACTGCATGGTCGTAAATCTGAATACAAAAACTATGCCTACGCGGACTTTGAAGCAGTCAAAAAACCAATAAAGGAACCTGAGCCTTCCCAACGAGTAAATTTTGCCAAAAAAACTCATGTTATTCTCGACGACGATGGCTTTCCAGAGTATGATGAGGCTCAATTTGAGCAAGCATATGAGCTTGCCGCATCACAGATAGTTGATTTAACTTCTACCGAAGTGGCCACGACAACTGGTTCAAGTCGAACAAATAGCGCTCCAACACAAAAGGTCTCGGGTAATTTTCATGCCAATGTACACAATGATGGTACCACCGGTGAGTTCGATGGTCAGAGCTTTGAGCACTCCACACGCCTGATGAATGCACTTAGCTTTAACTTTGGTCTGAAGAGCTTCCGGCCCAATCAGCTGCAGGTCATCAATGCTGCTTTATTGGGCAACGACTGCTTTGTACTGATGCCCACTGGGGGTGGCAAATCACTTTGTTACCAGTTGCCTGCTATACTCACCGAAGGCGTCACCATAGTGATAAGTCCTCTAAAATCACTGATCTTTGATCAGGTCAACAAGCTGGCTTCGTTGGATGTAAGTGTTGCATTGAGTAGACGAATACATTTATGGAAACACATTTTAACGTTTTATAGATTTGTGCCAAGAGCATGTCTGGCGAGCAATCTTTGGAAGAAGCTATGACGATCTATAGAGATTTAGAAACAAATCCACCGCTTGTAAAGCTATTATATGTTACACCGGAAAAGATATCTAGCTCGGCACGTTTTCAGGATACACTAGATCAGCTGAGTGATAACAACTGCATCAGCCGCTTTGTCATTGATGAGGCCCACTGCGTTTCGCAATGGGGTCACGACTTTCGACCCGACTACAAAAAACTTGGAATTTTGCGTAAGCGATTCCCGCATGTGCCAACTATGGCATTGACTGCGACAGCAACACCACGAGTACGACAAGACATATTGCAGCAGTTAAATCTGACACATTGCAAATGGTTCTTGTCCAGCTTTAATCGGAGCAATTTACGTTATCAGGTGCTACCAAAAAAAGGGGCATCCACGCTTGACGATATTCGCAACTTTATACAGTCACGTCCAGCAAACGCCAGCGGTATTATTTATTGTCTCTCACGTAAAGAATGCGATGAGGTGTCGAAAAAGTTGTGTTCAGCTGGAATACGAGCAATGGCTTATCATGCTGGCCTCACGGACACAGTGCGAGAGTCGCGTCAAAAGGATTGGATAACGAATAAGGTTCGAGTGATATGCGCCACTATTGCCTTTGGTATGGGAATCGATAAGCCAGATGTGCGCTTTGTACTCCACTACTCTTTACCCAAGTCTATTGAGGGATACTATCAGGAGGCAGGTCGTGCGGGGCGTGATGGAGAAATTGCTGACTGTATACTTTACTATAACTACAGCGATATGCAGCGTCTAAAGAAAATGATGGACTGTGAGTTGTGTTCACTTTGTAGGTTACTCATTTGCTTTAATGTTATTTCGCTGCAGCTGATCGTGCTCTGCAGTACCATGTGAAAAAAATTCACATTGAGAATCTGAATCGAATTGTGGGCTACTGTGAGAATATTACTGATTGTCGTCGTGCCCAACAGCTGGACTACTTTGGTGAGCACTTCACGAGCGAGCAATGCCTGCAGGATCGTCGCACTGCGTGCGATAATTGCCTAAAGAAGCGCACGTTTAAGCAGGTTGATGCCCTCGAGCAGTGCCGAAAAGCTGCGTGCGCTGTGCGAGAATTATGCAGCGGGCGCTCTCGTTTTACGCTGCTCCATATAGCGGATGTGCTCAAGGGATCCATGATCAAAAAGATTGTAGATTTTGGGCACAATAAAACGTCGCATCACGGATCCTTGAAAGACTGGGACAAGGCAGATATACAGCGATTGCTGCGGCATATGGTTTTGCAAGATTATCTCAGGGAAGACCTCATCTTCACAAACGACATACCGCAGGCGTATATTTACCTCGGTAATAACATAAATGCCCTCATGAACGGCACACCTAAAATTGAGTTTGCCCTGTCCCGTAAGGAGAGCGGTGGCTTAAAGACAGTGGGTAGCGTGTCTGAATCGAATGCAGCCGGCAAAAGCGAAATGAACAACCTTCATGACCGCTGTTATGCAGATCTGCTTGATCTGTGCCGTACGATAGCCGCAGCGCGGAATGTTACCATGGCTTCGATTATGAACATGCAAGCGCTAAAAGCTATGGCCCAGGAACTGCCTAGCACTGAGAAAGAAATGTGTGCTATTCCTCATGTAACGAAAGCTAATTTCGATAAATATGGATCAAAGTTGCTGGAAATCACCACTGGGTATGCTACAGAGAAAGAATGTCTGCAGGTCATGTACGATATGGAGGCTGCCGAAGCTTCAGCAGCTGCCACATCAAAACCGTCCAGTAGCTCGCGAGCATCATGGTCGGCTCAAGGCGGAGATGACGAGGATTGGGGTCAAGCCGCTGCATCGCAGGGCACTTCAGGATCAGCGAGTGCATCTCGAGGCGGCAAACGGAAGAGAGCCTGGCGGGGTCGTGGATCAACCGTCACCAAGCGCTTCAAGGGAACTGCATCACCACGTAAGAAAAGTACTCCTGTGCGAAGTAGCAGAGGTGCCAGTACCAGTAGGGGTGCTACATCGAGACGAGGTTCCGGCAGTGGCGCTGGCAGTTGGTTAGCTAAGAAAACAGGAACCAGTGGCGGATTTCAATTGATGCCGTTGCCTGGTTCCCGTTAGTCTAAAGTTTACAAAACAATAAATTTTTCTATCACTTCGATAACAACAATAGTCTTAAGCTATTACAACTTTTAAAGCTCTAAACGTTTTTTTTTTTTCACAACAAAAAAAAAAAAGAAGTAGCACTACTACCAATTTATTTGGTTGCGGGACCTAGTTTCTCCTCAAACTCATATGCTCCCATTGACCATACCAAATTGCTATCTGTCTCCACTTGTACGAATTCTGTGGAATAAGTATTTGATGTACTAACCATGCCACCAAACTCCATCTGTGCGTGGTCTAAAATGCAATAGATGTAATTTAAAATCTCTTTATCCACACAATACTTACATAAATTCCACTTAAGCCCTTGAGTGGTTACGTTGTGGGCAGTGCTGCCAACGGGCATTAGAGAACACCAACGTTGGCTAGTTACCAAATCTAGTGGCACTTGTATTGTATGCTTTCCAGGTTGCAGAAGCCACGTAATGGAGTCGCCGCTCAGAAGATATATGTTACAATTATCTTTTTGCATTTTATATAGCGTATTCACGTTAGCCATCACTTGATCCAGTCGACCAGAGCAGTCGTGGAATACCACTACATCTTTGATTTTACGCTGCTCCATCACAGGTTGTAGCACAGTGATCGCTTTAGTAAAGTCTGTTGCATTTTGGTCAGGTGTGTGCACTTTAGGCGTGTTCCTGAAAAATTCCACTGTCTCCTCTGTTATAGAATCGAAGTCTCCTGTTATCAGATCTGGTGGGTCAATGTCACCAGGTGAACTCTCATTATAGCTGCCTCTTGAATTTCGTTGTGAATGGGCTATTATGAAATTGCGCAAGTGGTTGGAGCCTCCATCTACGGCGCACCTCAAGGTTGCTACAAACAATTGATTTCATTTTAATATGTAATAATGTAATGTAATGTTATCTTCTTATTTTTGCTCATTTGCCTTTGACATTTACCGTTCTGCCATAATCGTTTGACCACGTGAGCGGGAACTTGAATCCGTCGGTTAAGTACAACGCAAATATGACCGTTGGGGTCTAACTTAAATGACTCATTTATAAGATTTCCTGGCGTCCATCTATACTCTTTTGGAGGTATAGTGTGGTCCATTTGTTGTCTAAATCCAATTGTTGTTTTTGTGCAAAAGTTGCGTGGGAGGGCGCCAACGGTACCAACTTGCCATAAAATTTTGCTTTCATCTGGCAACGCTAAATTACGGGCCGCTCCTCGCAACAGTTTGAAAAGGATAGTTTTGATAGTGGCAGCGGCTGCCATCTTACGGCAGCGCGTGCCGTTAATTTGTACGAAACTCATCAAATTTGATTTATTATGCTTGGCACGACCTGGCATTTTTATATGGAACCCTAAAACAAAATTTTTGCCCAGAATAGGCTTTGTATGAACGAATCAACGCCGCTACCAAAACGATAATAGGAGGCTTGCAACTCTGCGACGCCGCAAACAAAATGGCTCTGATTTTCGCAGACCAAAAAAGTGTCTTTTTGAATATTTTTGCAATTTTAAAAAAGAGCTAATAAATGTTAAAATAAAAACTATTGATATGCATATAATAATTCCTGTGTTTGTGAATATAGTTGAGATAGTGGAATGCAGACATTTGAGGTGAAATCGTGTTAAAAATGCGTGATTGAGATTTAAATATAAAAACTAGTTCTTATAAAACTACGCATACACGCTTGGGCTGCGGACAGCCTCCCAAAAATGGAAGGCATGGATCTGTGGAGGTCTATGTTTTCTTCTGATTTTGATGAGAGGGATGGGGAGGTAGAGAGTTATAGTAATGGTAAAACCGAGGTAGCAGACGAGTTTATGGGAGACGAGTATGATGAGCAAGACGAGGACGAAGACGATGTAGCAGAAAGTGAGGGAGCGGGCGACGAAAAAGGCAGCAAAGACAAAGGACGGGAGCCTGATGATGATGCCATATTTGATTTTGAATTGGAGCCAATCGTTAGCATTGCGGAAACAGGGAGGGAATCTGTGCCAAGAACATCAACGCACTTGGCGCCACCTCTGTTAACAGGCTCAGCTATTCGACCGCAGCACCGTCAGCCGATATCAACATCGTCGATGGTTGGTCGTGGTAGTGCAGCTGCGCCACCAATAAGGCCGACAACGTCCCAGATCAATGCCACAGATGAAAATGGGGTGCCCATTAATTATGAGCTGGGCGTCATTTATATATGCCCTGCTTGCGGGGCTGAGTATCGACAGCAGGATATGTGGAAGCGTCACATGAACGAAATGCATCAATATAATACACGACGTGGTCTGAACTTCGTAGCTATCGATAAGCTGTACCATAGGTGTCTGGAATGCAATAAGCGCATCGCAATGCACAGCCGTGAGAATCTTCTTAAGCATAAGTTCACACATTTGCCATACCGTTGCACTAAGTGCTTTATTTGCAAACGCGAGTACAAATATAGGCAGGACCTAATGGTGCATTTACGAATGGTGCACTGTGACGAGGTTATAGCCATGATGCGTGGAGGTGATATCAGTGGCGGGCGAAAAACGCGTGTTCGTGAGCCGCGCATCGAAGACCATCGTAGGATAAACGCCCCGGGTCATGAAGACGCCGACGAGATAGAAATAAAAAATGAGGTGATATCGAATGAGGTCAATGACAATCCGACTGAGGAGGCAACTCATAATATGGACGATGAACACAGCCGTAGCTCTAGTTCAGCGACTAAGAAAAAACGTAATATTGCTGTGACGGGGACCGTCGCTACTGGTGCAGCGGAGTTATGCGAAGATTATATAAATTATACGTGTCCCGACTGTGGCACCGACTGCGATACACATGCCCAATGGAGCCAGCACATTGAATTTGTTCATGATTACGTTAGTCGGCGAGGATTAAACTTTCGTTGCGTGGATATGCAGATGCAGTGCCTCGAATGCAAGCAGGTAAGTGAATATTCAATATTAATTTTGTAGTCTAGTACTATAGGTCCTTATCTATATTTGCAGTTCGTCATTCCGAACAGTATTAAAACGCTACGCGCACACAAGTTTGGCCATTTACCTCAACCAGAGTGGATGCGTTGTAAACTTTGCTACAAAGGCTTCACCGAACATCATGAATTAGTTACACATTTGCTAAAGCAGCATAATTTGGAATCCTTATTGCCTGAGACAGAAGAGGAGGAGCAGCAGCCAGTACCTTCCGCTTGTGCGGTTGAAGAGTACGAGGATAACGCTCGAAATGGGTGCGATGATGAGTCCGCGACACACTGGGATGATGCCCCGCGGAGAGGTGGCCGTATTGGTAGTGACGACATTTACGAGCCACACATTGATTACCTGTGCCCACAATGCCGCAAAAGGTTTATAGAAAAGAAAGATTGGCGCACCCATGTTGTGCAGGTGCACGGAATGAATGATCTCAGTAAGCTGAATTTTGAGGTAATTAACGATCGACAATTGAAGTGCACGGAATGCGACAAGATCATAACGAATGCCTATGGCATACAGAATGCCCAGCAGCACAGAATAACGCATTTGCCATATAAGGCGTACGCAAGGTGCCGTAAATGCCATAAGTCTTATACGGATCGCAAGGGTCTGGTGAAACATTTGGCCACGTACCATCGCGTGGGCTATGAGCCTCGCAAAGCGGATGCAACGGGCAACACGAGCACTGTCATGGCGCAAAGTAAACAGATGCCGCGGAAGCAAGTTGTCACCGTAGCCAATGAGACTTATGAGATTACATACTTGGATGAGGAGCAATCGCCGCCTAGTAATAGTATAAATGAAGATAATGATTTCGGTGAACAAATGCAAGTGGATGAGGATGATTATGCCACAGGAAATAAAAGTGTTATCTTGGGAAGTCAGATGTCAGAAATTACAGCATCTTCTACATCCAATCCCAATCATAATCGCTACAAATGTGTGGATTGCGGCTCTCTGTTTGCCACACAGTCAGCACTGAAGACGCACATCAGTGACGAGCATGATTTTATGGACACACAATACAGTGCCAAAACGTTTGACAATGCTGAGCCCTCAGAGCATCCATCTGTAGAGCTTGTCCCTGTTCCATCGACTGCTACCGCTTCAGCAGGCAGAAACTCCGCAGGCGCCACAACCATAGAAAAGAATTATATATATTTGTGTCCGTCGTGTGGTAAGGACCATGAGACCCAGTTTGAGTGGCGTCGACACATCAATGAAGAGCACAATTTTGACAAGCGGCAGTATTTAAGTATGCGCCAGATAGACAAGTATCGCTATCAGTGTACGGTCTGCAAGGATACCGTATGCAATTCTAAGCTAAAGGGCTTGCAGGATCATCATTTTCGCCATCTGCCATATCGATTATATCTAAAGTGCCTCATTTGCGGCACCTGCTACAATCATAAGCCGAATATAGCAGCGCATCTACGCGCGCGACATAATATCTGTGAGCGGGAGCCTTCGATTCGGGAACAGCCCGCTAAGGCATTGCATGGTAATGACCAGTTGAAGCATAAGGATAAGGATAAGGATAAGGAACAGAAAGATAAACCACAAACCACTTCCAGCAAGAGTTCAGCGTCACCCACGCCGGGCGGTAGTCGAACGTTAAAGCCGCTGCCGGGCGTATTGACAACGCGTCCAGCTGGCCTCAACACCCTGGAGGATAATATTTCGTATCACAATGCCGTAGATTTGGACTTCATCACGTACTACTGCCCCAAGTGCAACAAGAACTTCGACTCGCATGCGTTCTGGCGTAAGCATATAGTGGAGGTGCATAACTACAATAGTCGTCAGGGATTAAATTTTCGGCAAATAGATAATCATCACTTCTTGTGCTTGGAATGTTACAAACGTGTTACCGTTACGCATACAAAGGGCGCTATCGGACAGCTGCAATCGCACAAGTTCCGCCATTTGCCATATCGCTCTTTCAAATGTTTGACCTGCAACGGAGAATTCGTGCGTAAGCAAATGTTTTTCAAGCATTTGAATCGAGATACAAATCGTTGCGATAATAAAATACCTAGCGATGACGATACGACAGATCAGCTGGATAACACTGACATTAAGAATACAGGAGACATTGCCGCCTATCGCCTAATCTGCCCGCAATGCGGTGATGGCTTTTCAACCAGTAGCAAAGCACTCTGGCGGGAACACATTAATATCCAGCATGATCTCGGTAAGCGAGAAAAGCTTCATATGCGTAAGCTGAGCGATGAACTGTTTCGGTGCAACGACTGTGAGGAGAAGCTAGAAACGAAGAGTCTGCGCGAATTGCAGCTCCATCGTTTCCAACATTTACCCAATGCAAACTATATACGCTGCTTGCTTTGCGAGAAAGAGTCTCCGGACGAATTAGGTCATGGAGTGGTGGCTGCCGGTTTTTCTAAGATGCGTGAACTGCAAGAGCATATTCGCTCCGTGCATCCCGATGAGGCTGAGAACAATGAACGAGTGGACACATTGATGGAGGACGAGGACGATAGTCAGCAGGCGGGAGCTAGCAGTGAGGCGTCGGAAAGTGGACAATATATGCCTTTGCCACCGCATTTGTTGGATGACGATGGGGATGAAATGGATTTTGAGGAGAAGTATTTGCTTGGCTAAGCAATGGCAAAATCTTGCCAATCCAGTGTTCAACAGAATCTTGAAGTTTATCAGCCGGATATTATACTTACAATTAAATATGGAGTAATATCTAACTAAATTTAAGTATTTATAAACTGATTTTGACATTCATTTTAAGAACAAATTTTTGATTTTGAAGTAATCTCAGTAATTAATAAGTAGCTCTTACACTTCACTGAAACCCTTACTTATCACTCAACTCTAATCTCACGAAAGTACCGGATACCGTGAATTATGACACTTAGTATTTTACTATTTTATGTTTGATTTCGCTTAGTTATTTATACCAAATCTTTTACTTGGTCTGCCCCCCTACGTACAGTGATTATTCGATAGTTTGCCACTTTAATTTTAAGTATAGGATAAATTTTATGTTTATGAAATCATAGACTGTTCTCTAGCATAAGAGTTGTTTTATATAGGCAGCTATACTTCCAAGTGAGAAATTTATTTCCCCGCACCAGTTTTAAGTTTTATTGTAATTTGTATTCTTAATTTTCCTAAAAATTACGAATAAATAAGAAAAATGATTATCCAGTTAATATTGTCTTTCCTTTTTTATTAAGAAAACGTAACGGAACTAAACTTCTTGTTGATATTCAGTGTGAAGATATACTTAATTGGATTCAATGCGGCGGAGCTATGCGTGGTAGCACTGTTAACTCATCTAACAAAATGTAGTCAAACATCGTTCTTTAGTTCATCAACAATTTGTATCCGGTACTATCCCGGGTTGGTTCTCATGACAATTAAAGTTTTTATTTATCAGTAATAGTATTCTCATTTATTATCAATTTCGACTAAAGAGACCCCCGTAACATACCCACAAAGATCGCTTTGTTTCTTTCTTGATTTATGTTTTGAATGAAATTTATCAACGACATATTTGTATTGCATTTGATTGTTTTACGTGGTTTAGTTAAACACGAGTTAAGAAACAAACTGCAAAACATATAGCTTAATGTTAATTTGTATGTATAAATATATGTATATATTCAAATACACGAAGATATTTATAGGTATGCATGTGTAATACAAATCGAGAAAACATGCTTCATTGCAGTAGCCGATAAAATATGATCGAAATTCAATTCAATATGATAATAATACGATATGTATACTGTCAATGGAACGCTAAATCTAAATCTAGAGAATTGATTTCACTTTCGTTTGTATTTTTTCGTTTCAGAATTTATGTAATACAATAAATAATAATAAATACTTTTGAAAAGCATAAACAAATTGCACGCACATAATAATTGCAACTATTTGAATAACGATTAAATACAAAATTATAAGATAATAAAATACAAAGTTAAACAATATATATATATTTTTCTTCTCTCCTATGCACTATTAAACAAAACTGTTGTTTTTTCACTTTATATTTGTAATTTGTATGCCAAATACTTTTTGAATGCGCATGGAATGAATGTTACTTATTTAATTGACTGTTGCTTTAACAGTTTTGCTTCTGACATTTTCTTTTATAGTTTCGAAGTGTACAAATAGTCAGTTCTCTACCTTTCTCTTTTGTGCACGGGTTTTCAGTATTCGACGTTCTGTTAGAATTTCTATATGGCTCATGCACTGTATGTGAGAGTCTCAGTGTGTATGTTTAGTAACAATTTGTTGCTGCTTGTTGTAGAACTAGTAAATGGTTATTGTTGCTGTCGAATTTGTAGCCTCACAGCGTCGGCATATTCCGTCTGCCGTTACTACTGCTGCTGACGTCCCCACCAGCCGCTGCTCCTTCCTGTTGTGCTTTCTGTTTGGCACGTCGCGCTTTTTGACGCGTATGCTCCATTTGAAAATCTTCCACACGCAAATTCAACCGCATCATATTATTGATGATGAACTCCTCCTCCATTATGTGCTCGGGCGGCGAGCGTAGCACTGCTAGCGTTTCACACAGTCCTGTACACGTTTTGCGCACCTTATGTCGGCTAAGCGACGCACCAATGATGACCAGTGCCACCTTGAACATAACACGAATGCCCTCAGCGAGAAAACAATCCCAGACACGCAACAGCGTCTCCCAGGGTAGTGTACGGGTCATGGCACAAAGAAACCAATCGGTCATATAAAGTAGAGGTTCGACTTTGTGCTTTTGCAGGTGACGGTAGACGGGCGGGCAGGTTTTCTTAAGCAGGCCCTCTAGGATGCCTGCATCATTTTGTATGACCTCGAGACCAGGTATAAAATAATCCTGCAGATATCTGTAGAGTAACGGTTTAATGACATATCACTTTTTCTTATGGAAAGCACTTACACATCACATACGCTAACAAATACCCAGAACGCATCCTCCGCCGGCAAATGCATCAATAGAAACGCAGCTATTGGTGCCTGCGCTTGGCAGAAGCCTACTTTGGGATTATATATCGAATAGGCTTTGAGCACATTGAACAGCTCGATTTGCCCCACCTTCTCCTCGTCGAGAAACATTTCATGAAATGGAAACTGACGATGTTTATCCTTTTTAATCTCTTCAATGGTCGTTGGATTGCCAGGCTTCTTTAACAACTCCTCATAGACATCTGGATTCTTTTTCTTAAGCAAATAAGCACCGGATAAATAGAACCAAGCTTTAGGACGCACTGATTTAGGTATGCCTTTACGGCATCTGTCACGTATCTATGCAATAATAAACATGTCATAATATAAGGATTATCAGAGAGACAATGAACATACCTTTTTATAGTTCTTGGACATATAAATGGGCCAGTTCTCAATCATATAGAGCCATTTCTTCTCACGTGCTATGATTTGTGCCTTGGATAGTGGTTCTTTCGGTTTTTCTGTACGCTGGAATCCACCATAGAAGCCATTGCGATCCGGGCAACTGGATACGGTGGAGCACAGCGAGATCGTATCCAAAGCTCGCGGTGGCGTTGCCATCTGTGTCAAGAGCGCTGTGCAGAATAATTTCAGGTTAAATCCATACATTTTTACATTATTACTAGGTATACGCCTACAATTAATCAAACGATTGAGTGTGCATGACAAAGAGATACCCTACCCATATAATTTGCGACACAATAAATTCAATATGAGATATATTGATAATGTACACATGTTTTACGCATAAATGCGCTTTTATTTATATTGTGTTTCTATTTTTACTTGTGTTTTTTAGTTGATCACACCCTTCTACTTTTCTAATGGACTAATGGTGCCATTAGGAAACAAGAAAACAGCCAATTTTTTCGTAAAATTATGTAGGTGCTTTGTAATAGTATAGATATACACTCGGATAGAGAGAGTCAGAGTGACAGAGACAGCAACCACACTAGCACTCATACGCAAGACAGTTTGCATTAATAATGTGATGCTTGCATCTGTAAAACGAAAAAAAACTGCGCAATTAAGTGCGATCATCGTAAATTTGACATTCTCCCAATTCGCTTCGTTTAGCACATTTCGGGCGAGCATATTACTCATACAT
>JABVZY010000307.1:2739099-2751266 GCA_020883555.1 Drosophila nannoptera
AAGGTACGGGTGTATATCTTTTGCCTTACTAAAATGATATGACTGTATTTGTTTATTCACATTAACTTATCAGCAGTTCGTTTAGATAATAATTGCACCTTGAAGAATTTAGTTCTTATTTGATTTTGTATTTATTTGCCGACCTTTTTCGATTTGGTTGCAGCAGCTATTTGACGCTAGAGATATGTTTTTGAGATGTTGACGATCCAACGAAATTATTGTAATGTTTAATCGAAAGTTTGACTAGCCAGAGTCGAAAGCAAACTCACAAACAGACTAACAGACAGACAGCAGAACAGGCGGCACAACTGTTTTTACAAGGGAACCACAATGTAAACATAAACATGTATATTATTGTGTATATATAGCACCTTTTAATAAATTTTACATTATATATGCGCTTACAAACGAGCAAACACGTGTAAATCAAATATATTTGTAAATTAGTCAGCGACGGTACTGAGAAGAGTCACAAATCATGTAATTTTAACAAAGAAATCAAATCATGAGCGATATATGGTTCAATAAATAATTCGTTCCAACATAGGTTTGAAGCATAAAACTTGCAACTTCCTATTGTATTGGAAATTGTCCAAACTTATTTAAAATTTCGTATTTTGTACACAAAATACTTATTTTAGAATCTAAACTTAAAAAGGAATAGTAACGGTCTTCTAATATTCCTTTTCATATGGTGAAGTTCCAATTGGACACAGGAAGGGCCAACTCTAATTTCCTCTCAAGTTACACTTTGAGCGGTTAGCGACAGGCGGCTAACTAATTGAGGGAACTGTATATGTAGTTGACTTTAATAACCCATTAAATGTTTAATTACCGAACAAAAAGTCAGTGTGCGATGAACAACCAGAAAAAAATAGAGCAAACAAAAGTGCAAATACAGCAGCTGCAGGGCGAATAGAAAGCGACACAGTTCTGATGCGAACTTATGATAGATGTGGTTTCATTATTACTCTTAACAAAATAAAAAATTTCAAAACATAGTGTCTAGTTAAGCATAGTTCTTGTTAGCGTTTATAATTGTGGAAGCAAATACAGCTTTGGAGACATGAAACTGTGCATACGAAAATACTGTTTCGCATTGGCCCACCCACAAGAAGCACTAACATTGCTCTTGTCTGCCATTTTGCCTACTCGCTCCAAAAACAAGTGTCACTGTGTGCCACTATGGCGGCTGTGATTGCTTGAATGTGTATGTACAATACTTGGCAATTGTTATTATTAAGAGAGCAAAGGCTCCGCCCCCACATTCCCCTCACACATTAAAGGGTACTTATTGCTTACCTTTAGAGCTGGTTGTTCTGACTGCTTGTTGCTGTTGCTTATTGCTACTGAATTGCTGGCGTGGAATGCGCAATTGTTGTTTTCACGTTAAACTTTCTATGCTTTCTTACGTTTTCCGTTTTACACCACACACTCACACACTTTGCGCCCGCACAAATGTGTAGCATTTATTGTGTTGGTAGACACTATTTTCCAATCGGATTTTGTTTATTTTCTATACAAACTGGAAAGGGTAAGGTAGCCATCGGAATGACACTTGTTTTTGTTTATACATTTGC
The DNA here is from genome assembly GCA_020883555.1 of Drosophila nannoptera. NCBI lineage: Eukaryota > Metazoa > Arthropoda > Insecta > Diptera > Drosophilidae > Drosophila > Drosophila nannoptera. Next base: position 2,740,680 of record JABVZY010000307.1, read on the forward strand.
TCAATTAGCGTGTAAAAACGCATTCAAAATTAAATTTCTCGCTCTGTTTGCTTTGGCACATATTTCTTAGTTTGGCTAATTTTATATGAAATTTGCACTAAATAAGACTATTTCGAGGAGCTACGTGAGTTGCGCGAAGTGAACAGCCGAGCAGTTAGTGATGATACATTGTTAACCATTACACAGATTCAGGGTTGCATAGAAATCGATAACTTCGATGCAGCTATGCTTTTCAAATTTTACATCCACAAAAAAATAATGTGCACAGATAATCGTTTAACAATTCGACTTTAGCGGTTATTGGAAGTGTTAAGACATTGTTTGCGTTTCTTTATATTTTTAATAGATATACATTTTCTAAAAACAAAAGTTGCTTAGAAAAAGTTAATGTACAAAATTTGGGTTTTAACGGACAAATTTTTGACTGTATAATTCCATTATATGTTAACATTTTTAATAATCATGGGCGTTCCATTTCGGAAGCTCTGGTGTTTCTCCGGCCGGATCTCCAATCCAGTAATGTGCTACATAATATAGAAGCCAAATCATAAAAGGTAATATTTGCACTACGCAAAAATGGACGAAACGAATAAAGCGCTCCCAACTGATAATTTCAGCATGCAGTCGCAACACTGCAATGAGAGCCATAAAATTGCATATTATGAGCAGCACATTAAATATTTCGTGGCGATGTATCCATATATGACATTTGGCACATATAATGCACATCAACATCAGTATTGGCACGAGAAGTTTTAGCGCGACTAGAAGAGTAATGATGAACGTTGAATAGAAACCAAAGCCTTCGAAACGCATATAGAACGCAAATCTATCAAGTCCATCGATGTTTCCAATGAGGAATAGAGAGTATAAGCTATATAGAACCATGTACATTGCAACCGTCTGCTTTCGTTTTATCTCGATGCCTTGTTCCTGTTTAATGTGAAGCGCGAGCTGAAGTTCCAAAGCCAGTAGTTGAATTATGATAGCTTCGTATGAAGTTGAGAGCAACGCGTATAATGTGCACAAATTAAATAAAAACTGCTTGGAATCCCGTAATATGAAACGCGGAAAAAGCGCATAGCCTGCATATGCTCGAGCGATCAACTGAAGATACCGCGCCTGCGAGTTGAGTAGTACATGCAAACCAGCTATTAGTAGAACTAGTCCGTTAAAGAAAAAACTGGTTCTATGGGAGTGGCTGGACAACAGTTGTGGGTTGCAGAGGATGGGACGTACTGAGGTGATAAGTAGGCTAAAAAGCAACCAATTTCGATGCCAACATCCCAGCGAAGGTGCCAGCCACGGTATAAATGTCAGGGTACATAGGATTAGAAACCAGGTTATGCATTTCATCGAGGATTGTCCAAGGGCATTTCGGTTGTGGAAACAGCAAAATCCAAAGTAAATGAGCGCGAAAAAGTGTCGGAAAAAGAATCCCACAAAGCAACATATAGAGAACAGCATAAGTAACATCAGTTGGCAATAGAGTATGTTCTGTTTATGGTCCGGTATAACCTTGTAGATCCAAAACATTGGTGCCAGCAGTAAAAGCCCACTTGGAAGCATGGCTACACGTTGTAGTAGCACAAAAAGCAACAACGCTAGGAAAATGAGACGGACAAGCGCCTCAAAAACCAGGACTTGCAAGCTTCTTGATCCGTCTGTAGTTCTGCTTAATTGTCGAATCCAACCTAGAAAAGCACACGTGCTGGCCAGCAGAAGGGCTTTGCGGTAATAGTGCACATAATAATCGGTGCACATTAATAGTACTCCTAAAAAGTTTGCACAGAGCTCCGATAAAGTGAGGAAACGCTGCTGATGCCACAACAAATTAGCTGTAGATATAAACTTTTGCATTTCACCTCCGTCTATCCAATGACTTGGCAGATAAGAACTAAGCAAACCGCGTTGATGCTGATCCAATGCTTGCTTTGCCTGTCTGATTAACTGCAGTGCATTCATATACAGGGCATGTGCCTCATATTTACTGCCATTCAGCACACCCACTGGAAGCCTGCCAATATTGTGCACTGGCGGCGGCAATCCCAATAAACTGCTCATCAATGAAGCCATTTGCGTGAAATCGATGATCTGCAATGGTAGGCGTTGTCCTTGTTCATTAGCCACAAATTTCCGGCCTGGTTGGTTTGAGTTTTTATCTACTCCAGCTCCCCAAACAATAAAGGGATTCTCTAGCTCATATTTTTGATATATAGCTCTGCTATAAGCTGAGAAAAGATACTATGTAAACGTATTTGTTTAACGGAAGTTACTTAGCATGCTCACCCTTCACTGGTCCGTGCTGGTTCGACGTTAGCAAATAGGCAGTGCGCCGATCCGAAAAGACCTGTTCAAATAACCGATAAGTGTTCCAAATTCCATGTTGCGTTCTGTTTAACTGATCCTGACATGTTATATAGGAGTTCTTGCATGTGCTCAGCGCCAGCAGTTGTACAAAGAGAACAAGGCCGGACGTCTGCTTAAGCTTGGATCCCTTGTGTAAGATAAAATCTTGGACTTCAGTAAATACCGATTCATCATCTTCGGTGAAGCTCAATCTATAATGAGGCTTAAATAGATTTTGCAGCTCTGGTTGACAACATGCAACACTGAGGTTGCTCCGATTGAAGATCGTGTCCATGGGTGTACGATGAATTACAGCGAAATAGTCTTCATAACGTCCCGAGACCAAGGTCAGATATGTCGAACGGGTTTTGTTTGTTATACGAGTGAAACTTATGCCCACCTGTCCCTGTTGCAGAAAGATGTCCCTCAGATGTGGTACATTGTGGCATCCTTGTTCGAAGAATGACTTGGCGCTGAGGCCATCGACAGCAAAGATAACGAGGCGTTCAGCAGGCGGCTGCGTCAGCAATGTCTTCGGTGGCTGCAAATCTGTCTGGAGCGTGCATTGAAAATAGATTACGTAAACGGAGAGCAATAGGAATAGTTGCCCCGCGATTGCAATGCCATAGAAATTCTCCATCGCTGAAAGTCTATAACCGACTAATGTACAGTTTTTTGAACTAAGGCCAAGTTTAATACTGATCTTATTTCTACAGCAAGTACTTAAGCGAAAGTTCCATAGCCTATTATGCTATGCTTTTTTATTTTCGATGATTATAACCAACACAACAAATAACAGAACAAAATATACTTTCATAAAGTAAGCTATGAATTTTAGCCTATGAATTTACGAGCGATTTAATTCATTTATACATCACAATTCTAACGGTGCGGTTTTAAACGTTTTAAACGTATTTGTTGAAAAAATGTGGAAGTTTTTAGCTCTATTGGTGCACGTATTGCTTCTCGGATTACTTACACAAATATATTACCAAAGCTCGATCATCAATGGACTAAACGCACAGGTTGAGCATCGGAAGTTGGGCTTGGAGCCGCCAGCCGATCGTCTGGTTATATATGTAATCAATGGACTACGAGCTGAATCATTTTATCGGCACAATTTCAGCGCCGTGCCGCATTTGAAGAAACTTTTTGCGGATCACGGCCTGATTGGGTTGTCGCTGGGCAGTGGCCCTTCGGAATCACGTCCTGGTCATATTGCTATTTTAGGTGGATTCCAAGAGGATGCTTCTGCCGCCCTTCGCAACTTCCAAAGCAGCCCCACGGCCTTCGATACTCTGCTCAATCGCACAAGGGGTGAATCGTGGGTGTGGGGCCCCAAATCTGTGCTGAAATTCCTAAAATTGCTACCCACCGGAGGAGAACCAATTAATATGCGCGTGCATACAAAAGGGGACTTAAGCAAGAAAATTTCGGCTCATGAATGGGTATACGATAAGGTGCACCAGTTTCTGGCAGTTTCCTCGGAAAAACTGAAGGGACCGTCGGTATTTCTTATAGAACTAGATGGTCTTTGTAGCAATGGTAACGCAGCTAAGCCAAACAGTGCCGCATTTCTCAGTGCTTTGAAAAATATTGAGGAGACGATTTTGAAGATCACCGCATTATTCGAGCGGTACTTCACCGATGAGCGTACTACTTTCCTGCTGACATCTGATCATGGGATGACCAATGAGAGTAAGTATTGGAGCACACTTGGGCATTTGTAACTATTTCGATCAATGTTGTACATAATCGTAGGTACTCATGGGGAACTTAGTGAATGGGAAAGGGAAATGCCTCTAATTTTTTGGGGTGCCGGAATGAATGGTTTGCGACCTACTGCCGTCAATAAGTCGGACAAACAAGGAAATAAGCGATTGCACGAGATTAAACAGATAGAACTGGCGCCATTAGCATCAGCTTTGATTGGACTCCCACCGCCCTTGAATAATCGTGCTATGTTGCCGCTTGACCTAATGAATGTTAAAAAAAGCTATGAGGCACACTCACTACATCTGAATGCGCTGCAGATACTAGCACAGGTGGAACATGTGATGGCGTTGGAAGAGAGGAGCTACATATACAAATGGCTGCCTCGACCTGAAAATTTGGATAAACAAGGAATTCAACAATATCACAAGCAATTTAAAATCCTTATGCAGAAGAATAGCGTCGCTGAGGCTTTGTTACGCAGCCAGGATATGATAAAAAGGGCATGGACATACCTCGATTTTTATAGAGTATATTATCGCATACCATTGGCAGTGGCCTGCATTTTAACCTATCTGGGATGGTTCTGTTATCTACTAGCCAAGCAGGCGCGCCCAATCGATAAACCTAAACAGGAGTGGATGTCTTCCATCAACTTGATGCTGCTGGGACTGGAGGTCTTAGTGGCGCTTATCTGCATTTTACATCAGGTGTCATGCTTGACCACATTCTCTTTGATGCTCCCATTGCCCGTTTGGGCATTATCATTGCGGGAGCGTGGAGTTAATACGAGTTATATGGTTGCTCCGATCACACAACTGGCCTGGATCAGTGCAACTGTGACGTTGCTCATTGCCTCATTCTTCTATAAGTTTCTCTTCGCAGTTGCCTATCTGATTGTGGTCTGTGTCAATAACAGGAAGGCCTTCGCCAAAACGCCTACAATGAAGTTCTGGGTGTGGCTGACAGTTGTGACAATCCTGACCGGCTTTACAATAATACGACCCGAATTTGTGCCAGACAATCTGTATTTTATGTCCTTGACCATTCTAATTACCTTGGTGCGTCCACTGCTATTCAATGAGAGGCACGCCCTACGAGTCTGGTTGAGCAATGCCGGAGCTTTGCTTCTAGCTGTTTACATGGTATATGAGCGTCTCCACAATCGTGACATTTGCTGTGTTCTACAGAGTGCTGCCTGGCTCTACATATTCTACGCATTCATCTCGATACCTTATAGTGATACAAAAACCCCGCGAAGCCGTGTGGCCCTCATTATCTTCAATCTGAGCACCGTGTACTCAATGATGAGCCCCACGTATGAGTCCATATTTGTACAATTGTTATACACAGAGTTTCTGCTGAGCATGCATGTTCAAGAAGACTTAAAGGGTTCACCTTCGGACACCTCGTCCGCGGAAAGTGATGAGCAGGCGGCCGCAGCGAAATCCCCTACAGCAGTGGAGCATGTTAACAATATGTATAGCTATGCTGTTTTTATTATAGTCTATGCCTATTTCTCGATGGTCGGTACTGGAAGTTTACTGGACATTAATTCGTTTGATACTACCTTTGCCCGAATTTTCGTAAACGAGTGCTCTTCAATTTGGATTGGGATTCTTTATGCTTCGAAACTGATGATACCCATCATTATTATCATGTCCTGCTTGTTCGCTTTTCGAACGCATGCCCGCCAGAATCTCAATGGAATTTTTATTTGCGTATTCCTTATTTGTGACGTGTTGTCCCTGTGCTTCTTTTTCTTCGTGCGCAACACTGGCTCCTGGCGTACCATTCGCAGCTCACTCTCTAAGCAGCTCATCGTGCATGGGCTGCCCATGCTGTTCGCCGTCTTCTCTTGGCTGCCGATGCTGCTGCTCAGCGCCATTCCGATGACCATGCTGCCAATGCTACGTTGGAAGAGCTCAATCAAGATCACACCAACAGATCAGCCCCAGGCTCAAGCATCTGTTTCTTTAAATTGAAGTCACTTTGGATTAAATAAAATTGTTATTTGCTTCTATAACAAATATTCTAGTGTTTATTAAATATTTACTAAACAGATTCATTGGCGCATAACTTGAATTCCTTCTACGCGGTTTTCAGCTTCTGGGATTCAAAATAAGCCTGTAATTGAAAGAGCTCGATTAAATACGTCAATTAGTTTATTATTTGTAACTAACCTTTTCGGCTACCATAAGCAAATTTTCGAAGTTGGTCTGACCCGTTTCCATAGCCATGCTGTGAAAGATCTTCGCGTCACTTTCCGTCAACAGTTCGTAGGGGGATCCAAATTCCACCATCTGTCCAGCATCCATGACTATGACCTTGTCCGAGTCCATAATTGTATTCAGCCGATGAGCTATTGTCAGCACAGTACATTCCCTGAATTTGTTCCGGATTGTCGTTTGAATGAGAGCATCGGTTTGTGGATCCACATTGGCTGTGGCCTCATCCATCACAAGAATACGGTTCTCTCGGAGAATTGCCCTTGCCAGACACACTAATTGCCTCTGTCCAACACTAAAATTGCTGCCACCTTCTGAAATGGTGCTCTGCAGTCCACTTGGCATCTCGCTTATAACGGGCTTGAGCATGACTTCCTCCAATGCATCCCACAGTTTGGCGTCGCTGTACTCCTCAAAGGGATCTAAGTTGTACCGCATACTGCCCGTAAAGAGCACTGGTTCCTGAGGTATAATGGATATCTTGCTACGCAAGTCGTGAAGTCCCAGCTCGTTGGTATTCCGGCTGTCGATAATGATAGAGCCATCGTTATAGGATAGGCGAAAGAGGGCGTTGATGAGTGAGGACTTTCCGGCACCTGTACGTCCCACAATGCCAACTTTTTCCATGGGCTTTATCTCGAAGTTGAGCGACTTAAGCACGTACTTAGACTGAGGATCGGGGAAGTAACGAAGACTGAGATCATCAGCCACGATTTGTCCATGTTCTGGCCAAGAGGCAGGCGGCTTTTTACTTGGCTGGGACTCAAACTCGCCCTCGGGCTCAATTTCATCGTATTCCAATACACGTTCCACGGCTGTCATAGTGGTGTCCAATTCAGCAGATTGTGTCATACCATATTGCACCATACCAGCTAAGCTCATGGCTTGTGTAATAGCCAACCCCACCTCTCCGGGTTTGGTGGGTGGATTAATAAAGTAGTTTAGTACAATAATTATTGTATATAAGGTACAAAAGAAATCAATATAATATCCAAAGGCTCGACTTGTGGATAGAAATGTGTAGTAGCCAGAGCTATGAAGATCCTGAAGGTTATCGAACTCGGCAATAAGCGCCTTCTGTGCATCTAAAGCTCTGATTGTCGTTAGGCCGTTAATTGAGGTACTGAGATGGGAATATATAGGGGACCTGGCCACTGCTTCCAAACGTTTCACATCCCTTGAGGTTTTTAAATAAAATTCCCTCAGGTAATAGAAGATTATTCCCAATACAAACGTCAGGATCAAGTAATAAGGATTGGTAATGCATATGACCACAACAACGCCTGCCAATGTAAGAAAGATTTGCATGACATCCAACATAATTGTTGGCAGCACTTCATCCAATTGCCCAAGATCCTTTGAGAATCGATTTAATATCCGACCCGATGGATTAGTGCTGAAGAAATACATAGCTGCTTTGGCAATGGCCCGGAACATAGAATTATGCATTTGGGTGGAGCTGCGCCTAGCCATAGAGTAGAAAACAATAGGACGCGTAACACTGAACACAATTGCAGCAACATTAAGTGCTGTGAAGTAATACATGTCCACGGGATCATATTTAACGCCGATGTTGTCCTGAGCCTTATCCACCCTGGAAATTGATATATATTTTATTTTATAATTTTTAGTGGTAGCGTTAATATTCACCAGTATGATAGAAATACATCCGCGGCAGAAACTAAAACTTGTGTGCCAATACATAGAATAATCATAAAAGATATTAGAATCCAACCGCTTCCCGCAGTGAAGTATTCTTTATAGAGACCCAAGCTGACTTTTCCTTCCACACGTGCCTCCTGTGGCACCTGTGTAATTGAGTCTGCTAGAGAATTCAGGGAAGCAAAACTGTCTGTGCGAGAATTCTGACGACTTGTTTTGGAGTGCAGGCTCACATGGTCACCTGCTTCCATCTTCTGATCCACTTCTATAGCCTTTTCATCATGTGCCTTGCTGTTGTCAGTTAAGAGTCTCGCAAAGTCTAGACCACTATTCTGCATGGTGGCATATGTTCCCATAGCACTGATTTTGCCCTTATCCATAATAACGATTAGGTCGGCGTGCTCCAGAAATTGCAGTTGGTGAGTGACCAATATGACCAACTCGTTTTTCAGATATCCACTCATACATTGGTCGAACAGATGGCGGCCCACATGTGTGTCCACAGCGCTGAGTGGATCATCCAGCAGATAGATATCTGCTCTGCGGTACACAGCTCTGGCTAGGCTGATGCGCGCTTTTTGTCCACCCGAAAGCGAAGCTCCTCGTTCGCCGACTACTGTCTTATCTCCCTGAGGAAGCAGCTCAAAGTCACGTTCCAGCGCACACTTCTTGACCACTGTGCGATATCGGTGCTTGTCCAGGGTCAAGCCAAAAAGTATGTTCTCGCGAACGGTTCCGGAGAACAGCCAAGGTTCTTGAGCGGCGTACGATAAGCTGCCATTCACTCTGATGCTGCCTTTCTCAGCAGGCAGCTCCCCGAGAATCGATTGGATTAGACTGGATTTGCTAGCGCCTACAGGTCCTATAACAGCAACCAATTGGCGTCGACTCAATTTCAGATTGATATTGTCTAGAGTGTTCTCAGTAGCTTTACTATCCCATTTAGCATAGAATTGATTAAACTCTACGAGAGTCTCATCATCGTTATTGCCCTTTGCCGAATCTCCAATTATCGTGTCATTTTCTTTCTCAATAGATAAACCAGGCGCCAGAAGAGCAGTTGATTTATCCTGCACTTGAGTTTCAGGTCTATGCATAAATGTCTCCAATCTTCTTATGGACACCCTTATTTCCGCCAGCTGTGTAATGCTAAGCGGAAAGAAATTCGTTACTGCTCGTTGCAGTAAATTGTAGTAGGCTGTTATGAAGAATGCCCCGCTGGCAGTCAATGTGTTTCCTAATAGGACGAAACCTACCAGACTGACAAAGGTCAGAGTACGGGACAAACACATGCCGAAGGCTATAAGAATGCCCCGTATATAGTTTACTTTCTTTATGCAGTTCATCTCTTTGCCTCGCATAATTTCGATAAGCTTGCCTAGTGGTTTTTCCCAGGCGTACATCTTGATCACTTGGATTCCAGAGATAAATTCATTCATCATTCGCACACGCTCATCCGTACGCAAAGCAGTCATCAGACGCAAAACTGATGTCTTCTTGGCTAAATAGGCTTGAAAGGGCACGAACAGCAACATCACAGCAACGCCAAAGAATGCAGCCACTCCTATCTGTTAACAGTTATATTATTAAAAATTAATTCAGAATTCTTAATAATATACGAACCTTTTGATACATAAAAAATGTAACTACAAACAATTCGAGTGGAGCCAGCCACAAGTAATGTACATTTATTAAGATCAAATCAAAACGTCCCACATCATTGGACAGAAGATTCACCACTTGACCTACAGATGTGTCGTTCAGGGCAGTGTGGCTTAGGCGCAAAGCTTTTCTGTATACCAGACTGCATAGCGCAACGCGCATTTTCATGCCAAGATGTAAAAGACCGAGTATAAACGGATGACCAGTAACAACGGAAAACACAGAAGCGGCAATTAGACCTCCAGCATACAGTTGTGCCTTAAGAGGGTCCGGATCTTCGCCCGAGAAGTATGACATTATACCATAAAGGCACATAGGTTGAGTTATCCTTAAACGGATTTTTAAAATAATCATATAATAAAAAAATATCTTAGAAAATGATGAACTTACTTAGCAACGAACTCCCTAAGTCCCAAAAGAAGCCCAGTTAGAAACAGATGCCATCCAAAAAATCGTATAACAACACGGCCCAAGCGGGGCTGTTTGTTCTGAGATTTCCTTTGATATACCTCCTCATCCCAAGCTGCGCACAAGCGGTCCCCAAGTGTATCTGCGTATAAATGTTGTACATTTTATAGTCGAGAGATGTTTTGTAATCCGAGAGAAGTTTTTAATTGCAACGTAAGGGAGCCGGCAGTCATCGATAACGTACAAGAATTTATCTGATATCGGTTCAAAGAGCTGAGCTAAGAGAACTAACTCAGGAATAACTGAAATTTTCTTTTAACCATTTTATAACGCAACTTCACGTTAAACCAATATAATTAATTTTTAGTGATTGTAATTAAATTTCTTATTATGTTTCTTACCTGACTTGTGCTCTGTAAGAGGCCGATATAAATCTGACTGCTCCAATGTCTTTTTTCGACCCTTGAACAATACCGGAAATACAAAGCTGTAGATAACCATAAACGTGAAGGAAAATAGAAAAAATATTATGTCAAATGCTAGAACATAAAAATATTTATCACCG